>UELV01137998.1:0-22572 GCA_900490015.1 Megastigmus stigmatizans
GTTTTATTGGACATTGGACCAAAATATTTTTAACATAATTTATTATGAATATATACATTTATATATTTATATTTATTATTAAATTGCAAGAAGTGAATTGATAAATAACGGTAAGAAACGCAAAAACACCGGCGTACACGCCGAAAGCACCGACACTTGTTTTGGTACTACAGAAGTCCGGCAATGCCGGAGCACATCTCTCCGGCGCGTTTGGGACCTCAGAGCTCCCAAAATTCGAGTAGCTGCTGCACCAAAGCGATAGTGGCGCTGCGCTACTAGCGGTGATACCGCTTCAGTCCCAATCTTTTCTCAGTGTATAATTCAATATACTAGAATATGGCGCAATGTATTCACTATATATGTGGTTCGCAATTATTTTCTTAATTAGTTATCGATACAAGGGTGTAAAGTGAAATTTCTTGTATGTGCGAAACAGTATGCAAGTTAGCAAATTTACGTCCATGAGTGTATTTACGTGCGAGTGTGGAAATAGCACTTTAAACACGGAAAATATTACTTTACACACGAACTTTACGCACAGAATGGCATAAAATTTATTAATATTTCTCATTCTTTGTTTTCTACAATACATGTAATACCCACTTTATATGGGTGTAAATTATATTTAGAACTGCATTTATGCAACTGCAAAAAGTATTGTTTCGCATCTTTAATAATTGCAATAATGTCGACACCTTCCGAATTTCAAGAGCAAAGTAATGATTTTAAAGCAAATTTAACGATTTCATATATCCCTAGATATACGTTTTTGGTTTAAAATATTTTAATTTTTATATCGGAATTTTAATATCGAATTTTCCGATAGACCTTTGTACCAAGCGATTCGACTTGACGGTATGAAACAACATACTACTCGAATATTAGAACATATATTTCATAACTTTTTAATTTACCTATTTGTGTGCAAAATTCCTGATTAGCCATAAAACAAGTAAATAAAGCATATGTATTGCATCTCAAAAGATAGTCATAATTTTTTATTTTGAAGCCCTAACCCTTAATTATACGAATAATCTTTGCATCTAGTATTAAAAATATGAGGCGATCAGAAATAGATTTTCTATGAATTTTGACTTACATTATTTATTATTTTTAGTATTTTGTAATTTAACCTATATAGTGTTAAAATCAGCTAGAAAAAAATTATGTAATTTGTAGAAAAAAGATTTCGAGAGATATATCATATTTTGTAATTTTGGTGACAAAATAATTAGTGAAGAAAACTTAATTGATCAGAAATTACTCCTTTCGCGTTATTAATTTTGATACAACTGTTTAGCATATAGTGTGGATTATTAAAGACACCAAAAAAGAAAAAAAAATTGAGATAAAACACAAAAATAGAACAAGAGTAACATTGGCTAATTTGGCTAAACTGTATGTATGAAAAACTAGAGCGTTATTTAAGATTATAACCCAATAATACAAATAAGAAAAAAGAAGTATGTTCAGAAGTATGATATATTAATCAATATTAACCTTGTGCTCTGTTCTTTTGTACTAAGTGTTGCATTCCTATTCCCTGCTCTGTTTCCGTATATATCTCCTTTATCTTTCTTAACTATGTAGGGGCCTAACTAATTTTTAATAAACTAGGACATATTATTTTAGTCAGGGTATTCAAAAATTGAACTAAATGAATTAGTTTAAACATTTGTTAGGCTGACGCTTCGCCTTTCAATAGTACATGTATTTATATGTGCACGAAAATATACATTGCCTATTTTATTAGGTTATTGTAGAAACCGACGATAAGAATTTTTCGCTTGTTTTGTTGAATTTTGAAGATGATCCTATCAGGGTAATTTCGGTCGCTATAAATTAAAAAAATTGATATAAATTTTTGTTATTATATTTAAAGGTGATGTTTTCAACTTCCTTGATTTTAAAAAAAAATCTGATGAAAATTTAGTGTAAAATATATACTACAATTTCCACTACTATATGAACGCTTCTTTCTGCATGAAATAGCTTTGGCTGCGATGTATAGAAAAAGTGATGTATCACGTTTGCGATAAAACTGCATTGCTATAGAAAATTTAAAATCTCCACTATAAATACAATATACAATAATAGTATTTATTCTAGTAATGATAAGCAGAATAATAAAAGGATTATTCAAATATTAATATTTAAGCAAAAGGTAAAGAAAAATTTTTTGAGAAATCAATTCCCTCCTATCTTTTTGCGAACTTTGAAACTATTGTCCCAAAAAGCTTTCTCCTATAAAACTATTTAATTAAGATACCAATATTTAGTAACTATTTATAGCTACTTAATTAAATAAATTACTTGTAGGAATCAAAACATCAGTTACACCAATTACTATGGTGCTATGGAATATTGATCTGGTTGATCTCTTGATATGAAAACTGCATATATGTTTCAGTTAACTTTCTTCAATATTTCACAACCATGGATATTGAAATGAATTTTACAACATTATTCTAAATTTAAATCAGTAAGCCTTACTCGAATCAGTGATTATCTACTGTTTTGCAATGATTAATGTATTATCACTGATTGGATCAAGATGAAGAGAGGGAAAATAGTGAGATGAGGAATGACAAAGAAATGTTGTTTATTTTCTTTTATAACAGTGTAAACAACATCTAAACATTTCCTATAATGTTGTCGAAATGTAATCTTAAATTTAATAGCGACTACACAAATTCTTGTGAATCCGAGACTGTACACAATATGATTTACTATTTAGAATTTGCACATACATGGTGATAGGTATCTACAAATATTAAAAGCATCCAATAAAGTAAATGATGCGCGCAACTGAATGAAACGAGCTCTAATAAAAGTATACAGCTCTGATACTTATCACTCGTTACCCCTGTCAGACATTTTGTAAAGTAGACTACAAAAATACCGTTGACTTAAGCCAACTAAATAGCTCGTTATAGCCAGGTTTTTTTCTTTTTAAATTTACATTCACAATTCCGTTCACTATAAATAACAACTGAAGTTATTCATCTGTTACACTTTAACAAAAACATACATAATAATTCATTCCTTTAGACAAAAGAACAGATTAATAAGCGCCTTTTTTTCTCACATTTTAGACTTTATCACGACACATTTTCTCCCCACTGTTTCCACGACAAATCAGAGACATATTCTCCCTGGAAATAAAGCGAAAAGAAAACAATCGCTTTTCCGCTTCTTAAGATCGATCGCCGGTATATTTCTCATGGGGGTCACGAAAGTCCCTTCTCTTCTCATTCGCACGAAGGAAAAATAAGAAAAGATCGCGCAAGAACACGAAGCAGAGGAGAAACAAGGAAAAAGCTACAGCACGGCATCAGCGCTACCTATATACACACAGGGTAGCTTAATAGTGCACTCTTAGCGCGTCGCGCATAATTGCATCCTTCCTCTTTACCCCGTCACTCCCCCTACCGAGCTCCGGTTCTCTCTCTCTCTCTCTCTCTCTCTCTCTCTCTCTCTACAGCAGTGGCACTAAACGCGCGTACTCTCACGGCAAAGACCATTGACATAGTTTTGGCTAGCCGCCGCGCTCGGCTCGGATGATCTTGAGAGTATAGAGCTAACTCTTCGGGCAAATATGTATGAGCTTTCCGTTCTCTTTCTCCCTCGCTCCCGACGGCCCATACGGACTCTCGCAGGTTAACTCGTGTATACATATATATCGGCCTGTCCATGTCTGATTGAAGAGACGTTTATGAAGTGTACTTTGCCCCCTCGATGTGTGTATCGTGCACGTGTGCATAACGGAATGACCTAATGCGGCCAGCGCAGCATTGCATTACTTCGGAGGGGCAAGGATTAATGCGATCGAGCAAACACGCTAACTGCACTTGTAGCATTTGCCCGAATTGAATCGTTATCGAATAGACTAGTTTGGTTCTGCTACAAAGACATTTTTTTTTATTCTCTAACCCCTTCTTTTACACGGCGACGTGCTATGGATGAACGAGGGCTAAACTGGATCTTTGTTTGCGCAGCAGTGAAAAAGAGCTTAGTGTGTGTGTGTGTATGCGCGTATGGTAGTCGTACAATTTCCTGCACCTTTACACCCGCGGGCGGAATAAAATTGTTAAGCAGAGAACGAAACGGAATATATGCACACGAGCCGTAAGAGCATTGAATAATGAGTGCAGACGTAACGTTAATTTGTGCCCGAGCGATCGTATACCTGCGCTGGCGCATGTACTAAAATTCGTTAAACGCTCCTGTCGTACAGAATGTGTCCCATTTTATATTTTCTATATAGCGCAACTTAAACACGCGATCAAATTGCCGTTTCGTCGGGGCTCAAACTGCAATGTTTTACCGGATTACAGCGAGAAAGCATTAAATGTATAAAACTCGCTTTTTGGAATACAGCGGGTATGAGTGGAGTTGCAAAATTTTTGAAGCAGACTTTATTTTTGTACACGTATTTTATTAAGAACGCGTATGCTTAATAGTACGGCATATAATTAAGATGATTATTTTGGTAGTTTCAACTGTGATCTGGTATACATTTGTGATTGTGCTTATGTACTTTTTTTTATCTTCAATAATGTATTTCGTTTAAATATATCAAATACTCTTTTGATCGTAATGCTCATGAACCAGAGAAAATATCATTACAGGCCCACAAACAAAAAAAGTACCCTGAACTCGAGTTGAGTCCACCTTATTCCTACGTATTTTGGTCTTTTAAACTCGAATTTGAAATAAAAAATAGAGGTCGCCCTGCGTATTTTCGAGATAACTCATAAAAAACGACTTTCGAGATATCTTAAATTACAAAATTAAATTTTTTTTTCATTATTTTAGCAAGTGGTGTTATGAAGTACTCAACGCACCCTTCAAAATTCATTTTTAATCACCTCCATACAATTTTTCGTCTCCGAGATATGCCAATTGAAAGTTCACGAGTATTCAAAACCATACTTGCTTGTTCAATTCATTTGCTCTTGAAATACGTATTGTAACTTCAAATCGGCATATTTCGGAGACAGAAAATCGTATGAAGGTGATTCAAAACGGATTTCGATGGGTGCGTTGAGTACTTTATAATACTATATGCTGAAATAATGAAAAACAATTTTAACTTCGATATTATGATATTTATTTCAAATTCATGTTTAGAAGGCCATAATACGTAGGAATAACGTGGACTCAACTCCATTTCAGGGTATTTTTGTTTTGTTTGTGGACCTGTGTTATTTATGATATCCACGGCTGATTATTGAAAATGGACTAAGGCTGTAAACTAAATCTGAAGCAAACTTAGCAGACTTCTATCACGTTATGGTCGTAAATACGTAGTGGGCAGTAAAACTTTTATTTTCTTACAGCTATACTTAGTTTTACCAAAATTTGCGTTATCAGTTGTACATTCTCGAAAATGTTTTCAGATTAAACGATGTAAGTTTATTTTTACTCTTTCTTGTTATGAATATTTTACAATTCGTTTTTATATTAATCTAATTATTAAAAAAAAAGTAGATGAATAAAAATCGCATTAAAGATGAAAGATCAACACAGGCTCGCACAATCGTACACTGTAGGTCACGTGTGTATTCAGCTGAAATGACGTTCGAAACGTTGTTAGAGTTTGGCAATGTGCACACACTCTCGTGATGCCGCACGCACACATACACATGCACATCACGATTCCTTGAGCACCTTGACTGTTTCACAACTGCACCAGACGCGGAAGATGTGATTTGGCAATTTCAGCAATCCATTCATCCACTAAATCGCTTTCAAGTATAGGCCTTGCGATTTCACGTTAACGCTTAGAGCGGATGGACGAGCGGAGGCTCTTAGTCACCTAGTTTTGACTATTAGACGCTTTTCGGATAAAAGTTTTGTGATTATTATGTTTATGTCGCTGCGGGACAAAGAAATTTTGAAATTTTGTATTATATAAAAAAAAAGCTGCGAAGCAATTTAGAGTATTTCATAAGGTTTTTGACAATTTTAATACATTAACCAAGTATAAACATAATATACGAAAAAAATTTAAAGAGATGTTTTGTCAAAAGAATGCTGAACATTTCCTTGAATATTAGAGTATATTAAAAAAAAATTACTAATCTTTATAATGTGACCTTTCAATCATAAATGACCTACTAAATTTATTACCGCAAACGCAAGCAAAAATAAGTAAGTAGGCATTATAAGAAACTAAAAAAAAACTCGTTAATTATCTAAATTTAAAAACTAAATTTTTATTAATATATTTATGTTATGAAATACATAACGAACTCCATGCCTATAGGCTTTAATCGTCGACGAAGATCCCCTTCATAATTGAATTAAACTAGTTATATGCATTTTCGATTTATTCTAATTTGCGGCAGGTAGAAGTCGCTCCTAAATCATAAGATTAAAGTGAGAGCCCTTAAAAGTTGCCGAAAGTTATATCTTGCAGCGTATTATAAGCACACGCTACTTCGCGATTCAATTACAACTTTGCGTGGTGGATTTTGCGTAGTGCAGACATCAGGGTACAAGCATTTTCGATGTTTAATTCAGTAGGAAGGATTATAAATTTATAAGACATCTTTAAGAATAAGCTTAACTATGCCACCAGTTTCCTGTTCATGATTGCGATATTACGAGTTTTGAAACGAGAGTATTATCTTGTCGTTATTGGTTTATGAAAGTATACTCGTTCAATGAAGAATTTTTTTTTAATTTTGCGATAAACTTACACAGTTTTTCAATACTTTCTTATAGAATATTGTCATTTGGAAATTAATTCAAAATATATATGATACACCTGCCGATATGTTCTTAAATATAATTAATTTTATTTGACTTCGTACTCAAGCGTTTCAAGACGATTAATCTCATGAAATCTATGAGAGATGTTCGTGATTGCAGTACTACTTCTGAATTATAAGCCTGCTCTTAATTTTGAGGCACTGAAATATCTCCGTCTTTAAAAGATGTTACTTAATAGTAAAAAAAATCTGATTTGAAACAATAAACCATCAAGATTTATTTTGTCTATAGCTTTTAGAGAACCGGAATTTAAAGGGTCGCATTATCAATGCAGAATAGTGATAAAATAGGTAAAAAAGTCGTATCATACATCTATTGTACACATAGTACCGATTTTAGAACAGATATAGGTTATGGAAAATATTGAATTAGCAGAAGAAAGAAGATTTTTTGAATAGATTCCCCAGTTTTCGTTGCTAAAACTCATTATAAAGAACGCAAATCGAAGTGAACGACCACTAAAAACTCTATGGGTGTTGGGTATATTCTGACACTGAAACTGTGTTCAGCGATCCCAAATACACTAAGGTAGACTGGTCTGGTTCTGGGAAGTCGACCTTCTTTGTGTACGATTTAATTATTTTTATAAAAGAAAAATGAGGAAAGAATAAAATGAGGGGTAGGAGTGGGAGGGTATAAAAATGTAATGAAAGAGGAGTATTATGTCAGAAGGTATGGACATCTGCGTAAATCCAGCAATATATAAGTATAAAACATAGATTGAACAATTTTTTCTGTATCATCACTTAAGCGATGGTTCTGGCTTTCTAAAGGTCATATTAAAAAATTCTTTTATAAAGAAAATTCCAATCCATTCGCCCTCAGCCGCCTTAAATTTAATCATGAATAAATTAAACTATAATATACTATCCTATAAAACTTAAAAACACAGATGCTTATACCTAGTCAATTATAATGAATAAAGTCTCAAAATACAGGAAATTAAAAGCTCTGTCGACCATACATGGTAAATTTTTTATCAGCCTCAATTCCCGAAAAAGAAAATAAAAATTTTAAACTGAAGAAAAAACTACATTTTAAACATTTAAAAAACAATGAAATAATAATCGCAATTCATTTAAAAAGTTTTATTTGAAAAGAACGAAAAAGTACAAGAATTTTAAAATTTTAAAATTGAAAATGTGTTAAGTCTTTCTTAAGATATGAGTAATTAAAAAAATGAGAGAACAATGAAATTCAAATATCTTTAATTTCAATATAATTTTGCTTTTTTTATTCTTCGTACATTGGAATATAGACACCAGTGTTATTCTTGTGTGTGTAGACTTATTGAGTTAAGAAGCTGAGGTTAAAAGTTCTCGGCATTTTTATCTGATACACTTAATCTTCATACAATTATAGATAATATTTACCACGAAATTACATTTTCTTATTCAGTCTCCGATATTTAACTGTGTTAGTCGGGTTTTCTAAAGTTCTTCGAAAATGAAAATTATCTTTGCTCTTGCGATTATTTGTATTTTCACAGTGTGTGTGGTATGAAAATTAATAATTTCACTATACGATTGTATTTTAAAAAGGCATAAGTGTTTTTTCAGTAATTAATTATAAAAAAATTTAATTTTTTGGATATATTTGTACGATCCAGTTTTGTGAGATTCGGATGTAATCTATACGGTTAAAAAACGGGTTTTTATGTAATTTCTATGTAGTTTTTGTGTGAATTGTTTTGTGTCTGTTAGAATTAGAATAAACATGATATTAATTTAAAAATTCAATAGAATTTTCAACTATGCATTAAAATATCGAATAATACATTTTACTAGATTAAAAAATAATACAATGGAACATCATTAGTGTATTTAAATTCGAGAATCATTATTCCCAAAGCTTTTATTTATTTTACGCTAGAATACCGCTGTTATTGCAAGGAACCAACCGTTTTACTACAACAATGATATGGCAACCTACTTTAACCAATGCGCTATCGAACTAGGATTTGATCCAGGTAAATCATTGATATCATTATTGTCCTATTCAATCAAAATAACTGGATCGCTTCTTATAGCTGTAAGAGCTCCTAATGATGAAGAAATGGGCTGCATAGCGTCTTGTGTGTTTAAAAAAGCAGGAATGGTTAGTGTCATTTTATTAGTTCTTTTAAACGAAGTAACGCTATATTCTTTCCAATAATTGTTTATGTTAAAGATGAATCAAGATGGCACTTACAATGCAGAAATGTTCATCGTTAATGAAAAGAATCGAACATCAGAAGAAATGAAAAGAGACTTTGATAAGAGTATAACGAACTGCACGACTGATGGTAAAAGCAATAATAAAATAATTATTAAACAATGGATAAAACGCAGAATTATATATTTTTATTTCAGTTGGGAATGAGTGCCAAAGGTCAAGCTGTGCTTTGCAATATCTGATTGGGGAACTTACTAGAGTTTTAGTACAAACTATTTTAGAATCTATTTTGAAACCTGTTTAATTACGTTAAACATAACCCTGTAAATATCTAAAACTTGTTGTTAATCATACATTCTCTGGTAGAAATAAAACCATCTAAACTAGCCACAAAGTTAATTATAGGCTATGAAAAATTGCTAGTTCTTTTCTTGTGATGTAACACTTTTTTGGTCATTATTTGAACATTGAATTTTTTACAGGGTAAGTTTTAGCTATTATAAATATGTAACGTAATCAAATTTTGCTTATCATTTGACCATTAAAAAGAGAGTAAAACACTAGAGTCAATCAGTATAACCTCCAAAGTCTTATATAATTGTATTTATCGTCACGTTAGATCTTAAAGAACAAAGAATTATATTGAAAATATTAATTTATAAGTTTCTGATGTTTAAGCAATTAATTTTTCTTTTGTTTTGACATTGTGAATATATGGACGTTGAAGTAAGCATCTGATGGTGTCTTTCTCACTCTCTATAGAGTATACTTTTACTGGATAAAAATAGATTCAATACATGCGTCTATCCATTATTTTTGTCCACAATCTAGCTATCAAATAGCATATTATTTTATACCAATTTTTTAGACTATATAATATTTGAATAATGTAAGAAAAATCATTTTATCGCAAGTGAAAACTAGACTAACTTCTAAACTGAAAATGTATTAGATTTCCACCAAGGCTGTTAATATTAGTAAAAATATTAATAAATGATAGTGATATTTACATATTGACAGAATTTAAGTTTGTGTTTATCACGGCTTAAAAAAATTAACTTTTACAATGAATAATACTGATGTAAAAGATTGCAGATTATTTAAGCTTTTCGAATTGTTAGTTTATGAAATCGTTTTCGAACTGTATAACTGCAATTTTAATTTTTGAAATTTGTCATTCATAAAAAAGATCTGCACTACTTACTTATACCCTCGTTGTATCTTATCCCCTTTTATTATATTATGAAATAAAAAATTATATATTCAAGAACTATGTGTTTTTATTTCATTATATGCTTCATTATATAAAATTATATATTTCAGAACTATGTTAAGATCACCAGTTGTGTCGTAATAACTGATAATCTCGTCCGTAAATAGAATAAAAAACTAATTTAATGAACATAAAGTAATTTGGTCATGGAAAAGTACCTAATCATTTATAGAAAAGAGTTAGATAGTAAAGATTTAAGAAATATTAATAATATTGATCAAACATATTTCCCCCCCCCCCCCATATATAAATTTATAAATAAATCAACTTCAAATTCGTTATATATATACATACATATATATATATATATATTTATTTAAATTAATTTCCACATTTATCAGAGTAAAAGTATTATATAAAAGCGTTACAATTCTATACTTTATCAATGTACAATTCGTATCAGAGTCAATATGATTTAATCCTTTGCAAACAAACGCACACAAATTGATGTAATACTTAATTTTTTTTCCTTAAAAAAAAAATTCGTTATTAACTTCTTAATGAGGATCAAGCAATAGGTTCACGACAATACAAGATTATCATTTTAGTAAAACAGTATTTTTTTTCAATATATAATTATGAAAAATGAGCTCAAAATCCGCTAGTTGGTACATCTCTTCTTGTTTGTAACGCGTCACGTCACTCTCATTATGGTTGTACGTTAAGGTTGTCCTTTACCAAATCGAAGTCTTTGGTATCATTATGATAAAACTATATTTGAATCTTTAAATTTCAAGCAATATAATAGAATTTTTTTAACCCCGGTTGGAAAAAAATAGTATGAAAGTTAAAGATTTGTATTTTATAATAATTGAATGAAAAATAGGGGTAGCCAAACTAATTTAAAAGATATTTATTGCATAAATACGAAAAAATACGGTTTGGTGAGCTCTTTCATGTGCTCCGTGAACGTGGCAACGTCGCATCTCCTGTTCGTACTCGTCAATGCGACTTGTGGTTTGTCATCTGCTCGATTCGACCGCGGAGTCTCAAGCATGCGACGTTGACAAGATTATTTGTGTACGAATAACTATGTAAGTCATTGCTACGTACAAGCAAGATTAATACTATCATTTAAAACTATCTTAAAATTTATAAATAAATTTAATAAACATGATTTATTCAAATTGAACGACAATTTCGCAATCTTTATTTTTCACACTCGATGCACTAGGAAGTCCGTGAAGAACTACCCTTTATAATAGCTAACTTTGCACCTAATGCATTGTCTACAGTTTTAAATTAATCAAGACTTTACAGTAACGAGGGGAACCGACGTAGTCCGGGAAGCCGATTTTGCTGAAACTTTAAGTTAACTGCAAGTCTATTAAATGGGTCCTAAAATCATGCTTTCCTTAAAGTGGACGAGTACTTTGTTTTATCCACAGGTACCGGGGCTAACCCGCGTAAAAATGTTTCGTATTGCCAATATATTGCTTAAAAAATTAGCAATATATGGCTAACTCATCGAACAATATATTTTTCATTTATGGCGTATTTATCGCCACAGTGCATAAGCCGTAGATTAGCGATGTATTTCTGACTCAATGGTCGATGTCTTGCGCATACATTGCGTTGAAAAAAATAAATTTATTATTACTAAGTTTATTTTTTTTTTAATGCAATATATGCATGATACATCGACCTTTGAATTGGCAATCCATCATCAATCTATGGGTTATTCATTGTGGCTATATGTGTGCCATATACGGGAAATGTCGGCATATATTGTACGATAAGTTAGCCATATATTTATAATCTTTTTTCAAAATGACCTAATTTATCACCTGATTTTTTTAAAGCTGGGATGTATATAATGTAATCCACTTACTATTCGTTCGTTACCATGCAAATATTTGTAACATTCAGATTTCATATCTTTAAAACGAAACATGCATCTTTGACGTATAACTTAACCTAACTCTTTTAATTAAACCGTTATTTGATTCAAGATCATAATAAAAACGAGCTTTTGAAAATCTCAGAGATACTAGGATTTATTAAAATAAACCACGAGCGCTGGATTGCTTAACTTCATGAAAAAGGTAAAGTGTTATCCTCATTATTCTTCAGATGTGACATTCTTGTAAACAAATCACATCACAAAAGGAAAATATTAATCTTGTCGTTCTTTATTCATTTATTAGTGGTGTATAAATATCTAAAAATATTCTTTCATCTCTTGACTATAGAGGTTAATGTAGTTTATCATGGATATGCTAATTTAAAAAATTGATCGATGTTGCCTTCAGCATCAAAACTTGCGATGAAGAGCTAAACTCGTTTCCCTCATGATAAGTAATCCCCTGACGCGTTAATTTTATTTTACAGTACTGACAAACTTTCTTCTCGGTTATGGTCATTTAACAATGAATTTTTGTGGCGAAACTTTTACATTGCAATAATCAGATTTGGTTATAACGACTTTAATTATCCCTTCATAACTTAGCGATTCTGGCCGAGCCCCTCTTAGTACTAACGAACACTTCGAATAATAAAAGGAAGTTTTATTAGAATTTAAGATGGGCCGAGTCGTACTAAGTCACGAAGCATTGAAAACTCGAATCCAATTAATTTTTTAAAACGATTTAAACCAGAGACTACAAGCAAACAAAAGTATTCTTCGTCAATTCGCTTTGCTTTCAGGATAGCGACGTCGGTGTCGTGTAAATCTTAGCACCTGGACTACTGCTCCTGCCAATTAGGATTATTGCTAGCAGCGGTCGGGTCGTAACGACAGCTCTTGTCTCATAATTGCCCAAAACGATGAATATAGATTCTCGATTTCACTGATTAAACGCTATGAATATGTATTATTTCAAACTGAATGCCCGAAAGCGAGATTCATATATGTAACACGATGCACTACACGCGACTGGAGTAATCAGCATGTACTCATCGTATATACATATATTGAGTGCTGTGAATTTTGACAATCCAGGAATTTTTACGCCTATACTTATATAACTAAACGATGATCATAATCACATTGATGCATCGTCATTATATTCATTATATTGATTTAACAGAATGCAGTCAGTGCTTGAAAAATTATTTTTAAAAATAGCATCATTTTGTTTAAGTAATTTCTATATTTCGAAAAATCTCTGTTATATAAAAATCAGGGCTTACATATACATGTGTTTAGTTAATGCATAAAAAATCTATTTTTTTAATATCATTATGACTTATTGCGGGAAAAATATTAGTACTGATATAATAATCTGATGAACGAATTTGAGTTATTGAAGTTTGAAGCTAATTTATTGAATTAAATATTTCCATAAAGCAAATTTCTTATAAATTAGTGAATTTGGAAGTTGGAAAAACACAGCTAGATTGACTTCAGCCAAAATAAAAATAAAATTAATTAGCTGAATAATTTTCTAGTCGAAATTTGTATTTACATGAAATACAATCGTTAGTAAATTTTTAAGAATAAATGTAAGACGAAGAAAAAACAAATTGGTACATTTGCAATATTTGAAAATAATATTTTTGCGAAAAAAATGCGTCTTAACTTTTTTTGCATAAACTATCAAAATATGTAATAACAAAGTCATGTACAATGCAATTAGGAACTTAGAAATTATTTGTAAAAAATTGAGTTCGTTTTAGTAAAAAATTTAAAAAACTGATAAAAGTACCCAATACTTTAAAATCGATTGATTAAAACTGAATTAATGAGATGAATTTATTTTAATCATGATTGTGAAATTAATCGATAAATACTTATACATGTATATATTCTGCTCATATGTATATATTTGAAAGAAAAACTGGGTATTAAATTAAAATGTAGCATGAGCAAAATTATATTCAAACTATCCGTAGAAAAATTTTTGAATGAATAAAATAAAAAAACAGATTTTGAAGTAGATTATAAAATAAGAAATGTTTAACCAACATAAGCTTCATACTACGAGAATATTCATATTACTTATTCTAATTTATATGAATTAAGTAATATAGATAATAATATCCTTGATATTATGCCATTTGCAGGATTAGTAAAATAGTTTGTATGTGTGCATGTGTATTTTAGGAAAATTGTCTGGTTAATTTCCGATGAAATGAAATCTTTAACGTCAAAGATCACTGACCAGTTTGTACTCTAAAAGTTTTTTAATAATAGGATCTATGAAGGAAGATTCTCAATACCAGATTATTGCTCGATTTCATGACTGAAGATGAAGATATATTAATGAAGCAAAGAAAGTGTGCAAAATAAAATAAGAAAAAGTAAAGAGAAGAATGGTTTGAGCTGAAAATAATAATATTTTCTGTATAACTTGAAATGGAATTTGCTACGTGTCAACAGCTTTAAGACCTTTTCCTCTCTACTTTTCCTTACTTCTCTGTAGAGCAAAAGTTATATGCCTTTTATTAGTATTGTAAGGAAAATATATAAAAAACTTTGCTATACCTGGAATTTTTATAAAGAATTTTAGATTATAAATTTTGAATTCTAAATGTTATGGCATTTCAGCACTAATTGAAAATACTATCATTTGTATGGTAATGGTAATTAAATAATTTTGTATTTGTAGAACAAAAAGTGAAATGCACATATTCATTGATTGAAATCCTACTCGTTTTCGTTTTTTCGTTCACTAGCGACGTATACTATTTGATTTCACATACTGCATAGCTTATAGAAATATGTTCCGTTTAATTACTTTTAAGTGTGATAGTCAAGGGACAAACAGTTATTTTAGGTGTAAGGAATTGGATGGACGTGGGTCACAGAAATACGATTTTCTCTTTTGTGGTGGCTTGTCCACTTTCTTCACTTTTTGTTGTACACTTTACATGTGTTTGATGTAAGTGAACTGGACTGCTCGCGGAGACTGCTAAAAAATCCTTCATACAGGACCTCCTTTATTCTTTTCCCCATTGTTTTGAACGCATCGAGACACACCCACACAGACCACAGCCTGAACAACGTATTACACACCAGTCCCAAACACCAAGCCTATCTCGCTTACGTACTATCTCGCTGGAGGCATTACCGACTGGCTTTTTGCGCAGACATGAAAATGACGTTTTGTCAGATCTGAGTGAACGATCAAGTCGTCGAGTTATAGCGCATTCTGTGAGGTATACGCGGAGCTGAACCAAAGCACTATCTGCTCCTGATTGTTACATACGGGGAAGCTTGTTTGTCGTATTTATTACTCTGAGTTCTGCAACAACTCTACGACGACGCGACGGGAGAACTTCGCAGCTGCGGAGAATGTTGTGCTCAAGGACTGATTCGCCAACGTCCTCAACGGGGTGGACGGTGCAAGGGGAGCCCGTGATTCTAGGAACAAATAATTAAGTTGCTATCAATGAGTTACTCGATGACCTCCAGGAAGAAGATCATCTGCGACCTACGTGGACAGAGCTCGACGAAAAAGGCCTGGTCAACGAACTTGGAGCCAGTTGAGACCGCTTTCACCTAACCGTGCCAGTGGCCAATCCAGCTGAACACACCAAGTGAGAGTTACTCGCGACGGTCACTCGACTCTTCAACCCATATGGGTAGCTGGCTCTAGTTGTTCTCGTAGTTAAGCACTAGATGCAGGATTTGTGGCGATCGTGCCCCGATTAGGATGAAGTTATTCTACTCAGTTAAAATACTCCCGAAAATTGAAGCTATTTCAATCCCCAGATGAATCTTCTTCAGTTCTATTCACGAGATCGGACTACACGCCATCACTATTGCCAGCCAGCGTGTTATCACCACTGTCGTTTATGTCTGCAGACAATGCTCACCAGACCGATGTACGTATATCTGTTGGTTACAAAAACCAAAGTAGCACTGTGGAATTTGAGAACTGCCACGGATAGACTGTTGTCGCGCGTGACAGTTCCACAGCTAACTGGAAGTTCATTGATCGACAATTATATCACTCACATCCAGGAGTACTGACCTCCGTAAACCTGGCGGCATGTATGAACACAGAGCAACCCAGCGGACGTCGGAATAAGAGGTATCGAGGTCAGGTGACTCGCATGCTTCAAATGCTGATAGAGTTGGCGTGCCGTCACTTGGTATCCCTCTGAAAACCATCTGTGTGGTACAAGACAAAGAAGGAACTTTCCTCCTCGGACCTGCCAAGACTGTTGTGGGTGTAGTAGCGGAAAGGGAATCCCTTCAGCCGTTCGATCTCCAACCATATCACCATCGTAGAGTTAGAAGACGTATTCGTGGCTTCTGTCAAATTGAGCCAGTCGCGATCGCTTTAAACTCACATGAACGAGACTACCCGAGGTCATTCGCTTTCTGTGAAAAGTCCTTTTCAGAGCCTGACGCCCATTTTGGATCAGGAAAAAGTGCTGCGAATCAGTCCTCCTGTTCTGAGCGGTCATTGCTTGCTCGCCGACATAGTCATCAATAGGGTCCATCATCGAGCTCTGCATGGAGAATTTAGTTCCACCTTGCCCATGTAGTGCAACCTACTTGGATCATCAGTGTCGTACAAACGTAAGTATCGAGATGGCGTTGAGTAGCAGGCCTTCACTTCGATCACTGACGACCTCGATGATTTCGATGTTTTGACTCCCGTATACTTCCTGGATTCGATGGTGCTGCGAATGTCTTAACATATTTATCTAGAGTAAATATGCCAATTACTGCGTATAGAAGTAGAGGTTAACTTCACATTTGAATAAATTTGTGTACGAAAACAAATAATGACGATTCTTTATGCATAATAAAGCTTATAATATTAATTACTTTATAGTATAGTATTGCATCCCAGAAATTGACAAATAAATTAATAAATTGATCTTGAAAGCATACGCGTTTTATCGATATTAATGCTGACTTGTTACTATTGCTATGCTATATTAAAGCATAGGAAAATCCGCAGTATTTGGTGCGCGCATGCGTAGAGTGCTAAATCTATTACTGCAGATTAACATTGGTTTATATAGTCGCAGTATTTGGAGCATCCGCAGTAACACCCATATTCACCCCAGCACCAATAGTGGATTTGTTGCCGAGCGAACGTGCTACCGGGCGAGTTAGTGTTGGTAGTCAACCCAGGTCTCGTGCGTATCAGTGGCGCGAATGACTTTGGCTAAAGTCACCCGCGTCCATCTCGTCCCAGACGGCCTAGTTTGGTTTGCTACGGTCAAGATCTCTATCAGTGAATATGTTCGGTGGATCGTCAAACTTTTCGATCTGCTGGTCTCCTAGCGGGAGGAAGTCGGATATGGTTTCGACTAAGATCCACTCAAGGGCACGCCGATAGTCAAGTGACAGGTTTCGGCGGGAGGTGTAACCCAACCATCTACTCACTTTGCAGCAAGCCGTCTCCGCGGGCAGTCCAGTTCACTTACATCAAATGCGTGTAAAGGGAAGTATACAATAAGAAGCGAATAAAGTGAACAAACCAGCATAAAAGAGAAATTAGAATTTCTGTGACTCACGTCCAACTCCCTACAACTGGTTTTCATCGATTTCCATAGGAGAATCAATCGTGTGGAGTGCAAACAGCAGATCCAAAGTGTCAGTAGAATCAATCCGAACATACAAATGTTCAAAAGAAGTTGTAGTTTTTATTAAGCTGGAGCGTACTATATACTTTTGAATAGAAATTAAAACATCTACCCCTTTTGAAGATAATGTAGATGAAAAATCTCAGTCAAGTCTATAAATGTTGTAATATTTTGATTAGTCCAATTTGCTAGACGAGATTTCCTCTTTTAGTCAAGTCGAGAATGTTCTAGAAAAAAAAACCGTTAAGAGATTTTCTGAGACCAAATTATGCGGATGACAGCAAGAATCAATAACAGGATAGACACATGCCTCCTCGAGGGGAAGTATGTTCCCCCCTCCATCTTAGAGTCCCATAACAAAAGCATCAAGACAGAAAGCGACTACCAGACCACGCTTTCATTGACCTTCGGAAACCAGGAGACCAATCGATCAACCGTCAGATCAGCAGATCCAACATTCCAATCCCCACCACCAGATGACGAATACTTTTTTTTAACGCATATCCCGTCCATGTGTTGGATAAAAAAGAGGTCCTTTTTCAGCAGTGAGGAATTTATTTTTTTGAAGAAACCTCCTTCAGAAACACAGTTCAATATCTAGGAATTTTATCTTCGACAGAATACAGAATAAATTCAACAGTTTCTTTTAAGAATAATTGTCTTTACTTTCGACCACCCGATTTAATTCAAAATAGTACCTTCATTATCGTAATTGTGTTATAATTAAATTCAACGACGAGAATCGAACGAGAAACCTTCAGCAATATTACGCGCTTTAGCGCTTAATCGGACAACGAACCCACTCTGAAGACTTCAGATCCTTCTACAAGTGCTATTTCAAAATTGGATTCCAGCATCGAGTTGCCTCTCTACATCTTCTCTTGTTGCTCTATGGCCGCTGGGGTCATAACAACAGAGAGAGAGAGAGAGAGAGAGAGAGAGAGAGAGAGGAACTTGCGGACGAGATTCATTATGCGTGTGTTTCTCTGCTGGCAAAGATTTCAGAGGTTCACGGTGAATTTTTTTTTGTACACACTCATATGTTTTATTGAAATACTTCAGAATGTTTGATCACAGTGAAAACGTGTCCTCTGGAATTGAGCTTTGCACCTATAGGTCTCGTTTTGTTTAAAGCATGTTTTCCAAAGCATCTAGCAGGAAAACCATTTAGCTCCTTTACTTTAAAAATATTGTTGCTCTATGATGTATTATTTTCAGAACTGGATTCATCTTCTTTTATTTCCTTAGAAATTGTATTGGAAATCTGCAATGCGTAACCCGATCATGTGCCTCAACGAGGGTCTATTGTCAGTTTCAATGGCTGAAAGGCAGTGGTCAGGATTTTGAATGTGGCTGACACAGACATCCACATTTGATTTGAGATTGAAAAAATCTTCAGTGAACGCAAAAACTTCATCACTTAAAATGTTTCTGAAAGATTCAGTTTGGACATTAAGTAAAACGGTTAAAGTTGCATAGAATTCAATTGGTAGCCTGCGATTACTACTAATATTTTGTGTAAATTTTTCAATTGTTGATTGATCCATACCAGTGTCTTGCATAGTAGCAGAGAAAGTTAATTTCAGCGTTTTCCTCGACCATTAAATATTTCTCGCCGTGTAGCTATATCCATCCAAGGTTCGCGTACCTTATATTATTATAAAATCATTTTTAGTGCGATTATATAATTTTGAAGTAAATTTCTCACGAAGAAAAGAACTTTATTTTGAAGTTAGAAATGTACAAACGATTACGATACAATACTTATTATTATTTATCAATAATGATAAATGCATACATATACAATTTAATACAATATTTAAACTTAATTTAGGCATAAAAACAAATGATAAAATAATTAAAATTCATTTTCTTTAATTATTTAATTTTCAAAATTTTAACTCATTCATATTCTTATTTCGCGCCTGAATTGAACAACTAATCACATTGGTTTTATTTTGGCTTCACTTCCACCCGTCATTACTTTCTTATACATGAGTACTTATAGATCTAGCAGATGCTTTACACCCAAAGATTGGACTATCTTGTCAAAATAACAAAAGTAGATCCGAAATAAACGAATACTTTTCATTAACATTCTCCATGTTTAAAAAACATTAAATACATAATTACTTATTTTCATTTGTTTTTAAAGATTTTCTTTAATTGGCTATTATTTTACAAAACCGGATTCGTGTTTGTTATCATTAGAAATATAAAAAAAAAAACAAATACTTAAACGTATAATGGTTTCAACATCAGAGCATGTCCGGAAATTTAATTAAAGAAAACAGCTTTGTACAAAACAAAATTCTAAATTAAAAAAAACTGAATTTTACAGTTATTCCTTTTTCATTAATATAATCTTATTCGGTTTTGCCGATAAAGATTAAGTATTGGTTCCTTTATTAAAATATTATTATATCTGCGGACAAAACTTGAAATTCAATTATTGAAATTTACTTCTAATGTCTTCTACTACTTTCGCGGAACTGAAAATGTTATCTGTAGTAATTAGGGAAGTTCGAAGAGAGAGTTTTGTCAGATCGTATGAATGTCAGGACTAGTGCACTCGCTTAAAATAGTCTGTGAAGTAGAACAAATAATTACTCTTGCTAGTTGCAAGTGAGAGATGGAAGAAAAAGCCGCAGGTATCTTTTTGCATTTGCGTTTCTGTACGGGAGTGGGATTCTTTTTTTTTTTATTCGTTTCTGATCGATAAGGCTAGGATGCTTTTTATACTGGATAATAAACCATAGATAGGAGGATCATATTATTGTTATGAGTTCACGTCGAAGAGAATTTAGTTGAAAGCATTTTTAATTCAATAACATTTTGTAGAAAATCGGAAATTAAATAGTTTCTTTTTTTGAATAACAAAAACTATTGCCTTTCAATTTATTAACTCTATTCGTGAAGATTATTTACGATGAATTTTAAATTACTAAAATTTTGAGCATTACTTTGCTATAATATAATTGTTTGTACTTACTTTATGTACGAAAGCAATAAAATTTATTTGTAAATGCATTTCATTATCATACATTGATCGTATTTTATGAATACATGTTTCAAGGCTAAAGTAATTTGATCTTCAGCTTTTGCATAAATAAAATTCTTTTAAGGCACACGTAGTTCATGCTATCTAAGCCCCAATAAAATTGATTGTATATTTTGATCTATCTAAAAGTTCTATATATTCATAACAATTTCAAATGGTTTGCCATAAGTTGGTCATTCTAAGATGACTTTTCGTATTTTGTTAATTTGTAACAATAAAGTTATATCGTTCTCTACGTATTAAATTGCTATGGACTCTCCAAGATTACAAGATTTCGAATGAGATGGGCAAGATAGACGTGTAGTATCACAGAAGTGCTCAAAGGCTTTGAACTAACGTAAAGCTTATCGCAGATCGAGTTCTGAATAGGTCAGATTAAGTGTAACTCTTGCTTTTCATCTGCTGAAATGTAAATAAAAACATATCCAAGTTTATTGGGTATGTAGATGCTAAATCTTAAAACAGTAAAATATGATATTAAGTAATGCGGGTAGCAATGTAATATTAATTTATCTCATACATTTGACAAATTTCGAGATGTTTCTTTTTTAGATCAAGAAATAAGTAAAACTGTAACAAATTTAATATTTTACATTATGCTCTTTCTGTTATAATACGTGAAACGAGAAAAGTTATAATTGTTTAATATAAATCTTGGTAAAAATAAAAATGTTATTAAACATGCCGTAAATACATATAATCCGACCTTTTAATGGAATGTAAATAACAAAAGTTACTCGCAACAGCAAAAGAATAAAAATTATTGTTCTTTACGTAATAATCCTTGTTTTAAGCAGAAATGACTCATCTTATCGACCTGCGGTAGAAGACATAAGTATACATCATAAGTGTACAATGTTATTTACAACAATAATTACCTAATTCATTACGTCCAAGGAGGATCAAGCAGCTATTATATATTATGATTTTTAGTCATGATGAGAATACTCTAACACATTAATACTATTCGGTGTAAAACAAATTTATATAACTATTCCAAATATTGATTCTTCTCTGTAGCCCTCTTTAATAGTTTGCCTGATGTTTTAAAAAATTTCATTCACTTTTATATGGAATGGGTTTGAAAAATATAAGTATGATGTTTTAATATCATATGTTTTTCTGTCAAAACAAACTTTTTATCCAATAGAAGTCTTTCATCTTTATTTTTAATTAAAGTAGAGTTAAAAGTTTTAGTCAGCAACGGAGCTGATGCAACTTTGTACTAGCAAGAAGAACTCCTGCCATTCGTGAGCATAATATATTTTTAAATATTGCCTCACTATTATAAAATTAATAATGCTTATTAAAGTAATATTTTGAATATAAGTTACTCATCATCTCCAGACCTAATTCAATACAATTAATTTTATTATTGCCAAAATATTTTGCAAAACAGTCAGCTAATCGATATAGAAAATGGAAATTCAATTTCGCTCAAGTGAGTTTAGCTGACAAACTATATACGGACAATACAAACTCTCAGATCTTATTGCATCGAATTTTCTTTTGTCATTTCTTTCTTATTGCCGCAGTTAGTCTTTGTAACACTTTTTACCTCTTTTTCTTTTTTTGCCTCTTTTTCTTTTTAGCTGCACCCACTCTCTTCTCAATTCTTTGAGCATTTTATTCCATTTCCTCATTCAATTTCAGCATGTTTTCGTCAATATTCATTTCCGGCCTTACAGCTCTCTTAACCCATTAACGATCAAGACCCCGAATTTTCAACAACTTTTTCAAGGCTTTTTTTCAACTAAAAATAAAGGTTTGAAAAAATTTGAAAAAGATCACATCATTTTGAGCTGTTATTTCG
>UELV01137999.1:0-18869 GCA_900490015.1 Megastigmus stigmatizans
TATATATATATAGGGAGAGCTTGCTGCCGCTGGCCCCCTTGCCTCTCCCTCTTTGGAACATAACCGGCTCGCGGCGGAGCCTCACCATCTGTCAGTCCGCTCTCTTCCATCGAGGGGCTCGTATCGCCCCGTCTCTCTCTCTCTCTCTCTCCCCTCTCGCGGCTAGCAGCAGCTCTTGCACCGCGCCACTGCAGTGCCTCGAGTGTGTAATTGTTTCCCTCTTTCTCCCGCTTCTTCGTATATTATTCGCTCTCCGTCGCACCTCTTTTTTTCAGTCACGACTTTTTTTTTCTTCCTCCTGTCTCCGTTTTCATCATGGGCCCCCGAACTTTCTTTTTTACTCAAATCTGCTTTTCCAGTCCACCAGAGACCTCGGTTACCGACGCAGTTTTCTGCCTTACCTCCCACGCATATCTTATAAATAATTTTGAAAAATCGTCGAGTTGCTTTGATGCAACAACGAATAATCTGAGCTATTGGGAGCAAAATTGTTAGAGAAACGATATGTTGGACAAAAAAATCGGTAATGTAGGAATTGACCTTTGAAATATCTTCTACACGAACCAATTTTATTTTGGTTCAATATTGTTAAATAATAATTTTAGTTAAAACTCGGTAAAATGTACTCGTTTGTTTCTTTTGTTCATTTGACATTCAATCGTTTCGTTGACAATAATCAAGGCACCGCCTACGATTCCAACATAAAGTCATTGCACTTCATGTTCACTTGATGCCCAGGTGCGCAAAAACCACGTACGCAGGCAAAATCGATTAGTCGCGGGCGCGCGCAATATATCCCAGTCCTCTTCTAACTCTTTTCCCTCCTGCGGAATGGTCTTGGGTGCGCGCACAATCGCGGGCGTGCGCGCTGCCACTTTTCTACCTCCGCGCGGCGGCTTCCTACTTATCGGGCGCGGCGCGAGCTATACGCTCTTTTCTGTGTCCCTGGTAGAGCGGAACCTCCCTTACTGACCGACGTCGATATGTGATGGTCGCGACGACACCGCGATTGACAGACTATCCTCTCTAGACGACCTGCGGCTTCACTCGCGAAACGACGTCTAATGTCGAATATTTTTTTTTTTGCTTTTTTTTTTAGATTCTGCTTTTTATGAAAAGTGCGACGAGTAGGGAGTTATAATGATGGTATATGGACGAGGGAGAATCGACTGGTTCTTTTTTTTCAGGATTGTGGGGGTGAAAGATCGGATTACTTTTATCTAGATTGAAACAGGATACTGTTTTATCGATCGAGAACTTTTTCAAATTTAACAGATCATGGACTTGCTTTGAACCACACCTTTTTGTTATTTAACTCGATTGTGAAAATAAGTACCTTTTCGATTTCATTACTTTATTGCCGTTATTGAACAAACTCTTGCATTTATTTATACCCAAACTAACAATGTTTAACAAGTATTCGCTCCCGCGAGAAAATGCCAAGCTCCACTGAAACGTCCGAGCAAGTTAATTGATTTCTCGTTTATCCGGCGTTGAAATGAGAATTCTTGGAGTGGATTTTCAATTTACCGCCACTGTTGCATAGTTTGAGCCCGCGAGTATCGACGTATTCTTTAGTGTTGGCGGCGGCAGCAGCAGCAGCCGCGCAGCTTGTGAACTTGAAATGCGCCGTTTGCTCAAGAGAGAAGGAGATGATCCTTCGTTACGGTGGATTTGTTCGCTTGGTAAGCTGCTGCTGCTGCTGCTGCAACGAATCGCTCTTAACATTCGTTCCCGAGGCAAATAGAGCTACTTCGTCTTGCGGAAACGATTTGCACGGGAAAAAAAGGAAGCGGCTCGTTGCTCCTTTCCCCACCGCCAGTACCGCAACTCTATTTATTATTGCTAAATAAATAGAATTAGAGAAGATGGGATATATAGCTGTGACGGAGACAACACTTTTTGCGATTGAAATTGTTTAGTGCGAATAATGTCGAGTCGATTGTTCTAAATTACCCGTTACAAGACTTTTGCAGCATTTTAATTGTTTTTCTTTTTTAACGCAACTTTTCATTATTGATAAGTGTATTTGTTCTTGCACAAAATGCGAATGAATAATTTTTGTAAATATAGCACGAAACTTTGCGTAAAAGCTGCTGCTGCTGTACTTTTAGCATTTCGGTGGTCTTAGCACCAAAGTGTTGATTGCCACGGCGCGAATACTGTCACATATCAATGGGCTTGGTGTCCTGTCGCGCGAAGCCGTCGAAAAAAAATGATTACTTAGCGTTAATTAGGAGCGCGCGCCTAACGAGTTCTCGTATATAAGCCTCGCTCGTTTTACAACAAAAATATCAGCAATTTTTCAAGACCCTATGGTATACTGGTACACTTTGCATATACGCGCCTCTTCTTTATCTCCTCGTTGACCCACGCACACGGATCCTCGATACCTCCGTAGCTCGCTTTATTTTTTCGTTCCTCGCTCTCTCTGCCTTCGTCTTTTTTCCGAAGCCATTATCTCCGGCTTTACCCTTATTCGGTGCTCTCGTGCGCCGCGCGCTCCGAAAGCTAGGCAAATATATATACACAGACGAGTTGCGCGTAAAAGATACGACGCACCTGCATCCTTGGCGGCGCAAGCGTATACGGCCTTTTTCCTCTCCTCCTCCTCCTCTCTCGCTCTCTTCTTTTTTTTTTCTTCTCTTTATTTCTCTTTTTACGAAGGTGAAGCGGCTGAAATCAAAGTACGCCGTGTTTGCCAAATAAGACAGTTTCGTCTTTCCTCGGAAGAGAAGTATAACGGATCGGCTCGCTTTCGACCTAGTGGTTTTAGGATTTTGAGAATTCAAATAATGGCTTGTAGAGAATTCGAATGACTTTTTACAGAATGACTAAGTTTATTTCTTTAATATAATATTACAATTATTTTGTTTGCAAGATCAGAAAGAAAATTTGGCAATGGTCAATTTAAAAATAATTATAACGTCAGCAAGCATTCAAGTTATAATATTTTCATTTATATTTTTCTGTAAATATAATTCTAAATTATATTTATTTTTTTGTTATAATAATCTGGTAAGTGTTAAAAGCAGTTTGCAATAAAATTTTCCAAAACAACCAATTTAATAAATAATCAAGAATAATATATTCAGAGTAAAACTTTACTCCCATATGACACCAAAAATTGCTTAAAATGAACCTGAGCTAAGTTAAAAAAAATCAAGAAGCCATATATACTTTCAATCGCTGTTCTATGGTTTGCTCGAGTTTGCTAATATTTAACAGAGAGTATAAATAAAGGTGTAAGCTTTTCAAAGGTGCTGGTCCTTTTTTCTAAAACAGTTCTCCGTTTCACGTTTAAAATGAGCTGTCCTAGAGCTCAATATTATATTTTGAGGAATCATACGAATTTTTGAAGAAGTAGGATGTTGTATTATGTAATTCTCTAGACAGGAAAGTCAACTTAAGTTACCCAGAATCGCATATGAAACGAAAGCATATTTTTATCTATAAATATAATTTTTATTTATTTTCATCTTTCATCGAAGTTCATCTTTATCTCATCGTTATACGAACGATAGAATGAACATATAATACTCCAAGACTCAGAGAAAATATAGATGAGTGAGAGTATTTAGGACGAATTTGCATTTCTTTATAATCTTTCAGTACAATCTTCTGTGAATAAATAAGTAAAAAAAAAATGGTAATAATTATTTATCGAAAAAGTTATCAAAGTCGTTTTTAGTTATCACTGTTATACAATTTGTGACCCGAGGAAAATTTATCTATATCTAAAAGATAAGTGTAATAATTAATATTCGCGTATAACATTGAAGTCTATGACATATTTTGTTTTATGAATTTCAAAAGAGTCTCGAAATATTTCGAATACGATGAAAAAACTTTTTGTTCGCTCGTGCTTTTTCAACATAATACAAGATTTCAACTGAAAACACTTTTACGATCGCGTAACTTAAAATACTTTGTTTGCTTTAATACATATATGGCGAATAATTCATTTACATCGTACGCTCGTTACATCTTGGACAGTCACCGCGGGTACGATCAATTCAAATCCCATTGGTGCCATTTGCCGCTTATTCCCAAGAGTAAAGAAAGCGAAGGTCGGCGGAGTATTAAAATTCGCGAAAAAATCGGCGTAATTAAAGCCGTTGTCCTCTCGAAAACACAAGTGTTCGTTGCAAAAAACGCTTAAAGAGAGCGTTTTACCTTCGATCCTGGCAAGCCCCGCTAAAATCCGCCTCTTGTCGTCGCGGTTTAGCGGCACTTCTTATTTTCTTGCTCTTACAGATATACATATATTCAAAAGAAAGAGGGAGAAGTCGCGAAATGATGGTAATTGAAATAAACATAAGCTTTGCGAAAGGAACGGACGGGACTGGCGCGGGACTGGCTTTCAGATGATAATTCCTCTCGGCTGCATTCGTAAACCGCCCACAATCTCTTCGTCCCTTCTTCGTCTTCTTCTTCTTCTCCTTCTTCTTCTTCTTCTTCTTCTTCTTCTTCGACTTCTTCTTCTTTATTTTTCCTCCTTATTTTATTCTATTTGGCCCTTTGCGGATGTATTCCTTCGTCTTATTTGATAAAAATGTGTGTTACTTGTACGGATAAAGATAAAAATGATCTTGGACTGTTGGCATTTTACAGTTCAAACCATTTGCAACAATGAATTATTTATGTCTTAATCTTTGTACATTCAATTCCATTATTCCAGTTCGTTACGTGTATATTCTAATGTGAGAACACCATTATACTATATAGATAGATAGTTCATAATACATGCTACTATGTATCAGGATAAAATATCCAGAAACATATTCACTAGTAATGCACAAAAAGTAGGTATAATGTATTTAAAAATATCATTAGGTATTCGAGCAAATTTTTCTTTGCAAAATTACTTCATTATCTGAATTTTAATATGTGCTATATTTCTTTAATGAAACTAGTAGATCGAATAAGGAGGATAATCCTCGAGAATTATTCAACGGAAAACTTTGTTGATTGACCATTTGTATAACGGGCTTACATTTACAAAATTATTCGAGTTGTATACGATTGATCCTTTTACTTCGCTATCGTTATTTTGGTAAATTTAACAAGTTAATTATATCAGTATGCAATTCTCAGAGCATAACGAGCGGGTTTAATAATTTAAAAAAATTTCCATACGCAAACAAACGAGTCTCTTTCTCATTCCATATTCGTGAAAAGTGTACCATATATTACCAATCTTTCATTTAAAAATGTTCCTGGCAAAATGAACTTTTCTCCATCCGCAACATTACTCAGCGAATACCAAACCTTACTCACGGATCATTTAATTGCAGTCTTTCGTAAGCCAATGCCGATAACCCCATTAAATTGATCAAACCGGAGGAAAAGAAAATATCACGCCCAGCTCGACAAAAAGGGAAGAGCCTCGAATGTGCACTCAGCCGGCCGAGACCCACCTTACAAAATTCTTGGCGCGTAGTTTCATCGCGCCACAACACATTGGTTTGCAGGTTCCAAAAGCCCCGAGGCAAAAGAGAGCCCAGATCACAAAAGTATATAATATAGATGAAGCTGTGCAGGAGGAACGCGCAGCGCGTGCAGCTCAGACCTGTTCTTACACACACGCACACACGCACATACACACACACACACATATATATATATATATCCAGCTTGATTAGAGCTTCCTCTCTTTCTTTACCTCTTCCTCTACTTTTTTCTTCCTTCTCTCTGCTTTGCTTTTTTTTCTTCTGCAAATTATAATTTCGGACTAGGTGTGTGTGTGTGTAGGTTTGGATGCACGACGATTTGCCTGAGCGAGTTATTTATGTACTGATCCGAACTCAATTTTTGAGTTTAGGCGATATCATTTCAAGTATAGACGATGTGAGAGTGGAGGAAATTGGAAAAGTCACAGAGCACGAGTGCAGACATTTTTGAAAATGCAGTGTCGACTTTTGCAATTTATTTAACACATTTAAATAAATATTAACTGGTTCCAATCTACAATTCTAGTATACTTCTGTACAAAAAAAGCAATGTGAATTCAAGCTCGCCTGCACCAATCCTATTGTATAAATATCTCTTGCTGCGAAAAAAGAAAAAAAAAGAACCATCCTCGCAATCTAAAGTATAATAATATCCGCTTTTTTGGTACACCGTCAAGACAAGAATACGCACGTATAAGCAGTTAGCAACGTTAAAAAATATGTGTATATCTATACATATATATATATATATATATATATAGTCTTGAAAGTGCGCGCGCGCGTACACACCACCTGCAGAGGTCCGATATATAGCATGAGGGAGCCCGAAGAAAATGAAATCATCCGGAGCTCGTGCTCGCGGCCTGCTGCAGGCGTTATTATCGCAATTATCTTATCCGCACCGGCGGCGGCAGCGGTCGCGATTCGCCTGGCTATATGCCCGAGTTATGAACCTCCTGGCTACACGTATATGTGTGTGTGTGTGTATACGGTAGGTGCAAGCGGAGCGAGAGAAAACCACTGCATCCCCGCTGTTTGTCTAGGATTGGCCGTAAGTGGAATGTATGTGGCTGGGT
Organism: Megastigmus stigmatizans; assembly: GCA_900490015.1. Taxonomy (NCBI): domain Eukaryota; kingdom Metazoa; phylum Arthropoda; class Insecta; order Hymenoptera; family Megastigmidae; genus Megastigmus; species Megastigmus stigmatizans. Next base: position 6,530 of record UELV01137999.1, read on the forward strand.
CGAGCTCTATATCTTGTGTGCAGGATCGCCGATAACCGATATATACCGCTTTTACTTTGAGCTGTTTTGAGGAAATACGCGTAACGGCTGGGAATCGAGGTGTTGCTTTGACCTCCTTTGCACTAGCGCTGTTGCTTTTTGCCAGAGTGCAGCATAGGCCATCGCAATTATCATTATTTTCCTTTACAAATACGGAAAGGAGCTGTATATTATTATACGATAGAAGATCGACCGATAATTTGTCGAATCAATGCTCTGCTTTTACGAACTAATGAAAATGCGCACCTCTATGACTTGGATCGTTTGTAGAACGTGTATAGGTGTCGGAGCGCGATTAGCTGCATAGACCGGTGCATCGGCGTCATCTATTTACCTCCAGCACTTCTTTCTCTACCATCGTTTTGTACGCAATATCGTGACTAACTCGGGCCGCTTGCAAGTCAGGTTCTTCTGGATCTCCGTCGCACACGCGGCTGCAGTAACCGCTCTCCCAGCTGAGGTCGGCTTTTATACACTCCTTCCTCCTCCCCGTGTTTTTTTTTTCTTCTATATACCTTCTTCTTTTCTTCCACCGACTGCGGCAAAGTACTAGGTTATACCGGTGCATAGTGGCTGGCACTTAAGTTAATAATGATTATTGCTATTAAAGGGATTCCCGGATACGCTTGGGTGAGGTTAGGTCTCGCCTTTCCTAGGCCGAGTGCATCGATGGATGGTGTTACAAGAAACGTTGATCCGAACGACATCCAAGGATCTCTCCGTCGATTCGAGACTATCGACAAAAACGATAAGAAAAAAGAAAAGTGGGTGGAGGGATCGTCACGAAAAGTAATGTCCTTTGATGCGGCTTGTGTTTTTAAAATGCCGATCGCTAATGCAGCTCCACTTAACGTTTCATCGGCGGGCTGCAGTTAAAGTCAGCCAATCACATCGCTAAGTGAATGTGCAATGGCTGTTTTATCATATTCTTCAGGAAATTTACACAACCTTCACCTTTCCTTACAAGTAAATCGCCCTAATTCTGCATCGATGTTACAGAATTATACTACAGAATTATACTACACTAATGCTGCTGCTAGAGATACGTTATCTTTTGCTAATTAAATGGCAATGTTTCAAGATCCCCTTTTCCTATAATCACATAATTGTGTCGAAATTCTTTCTCCGCACTCCTCCATATTTCATTCATACGTATCCGTCAAAAGCCAAAATTTGTGCAACGTGGCGACAGACCTTTTTCCTCTCTCTCTCTCTCTCTCTCTCTCTCTCTCTCTCTCTCTCTCTCTCTTTCTCTCTCTGTCGTCCTTCATTAGCATTGTAAACGCAGCCGGACGCGCAAAGTGCATTTGCATTTAGAGGGAGTATGTATAAAGAGTGTCTCATTTGATTCCGCGATCGGTGGAAGATCGATCGACGCGCACTTTCGAGTGCATGCGTGTATAGGGCCCACATTTCACTCCAATGTGTGCTAGCCCTCTCGAGAAGAGAGAGAGAGAGAAATGCTCTTAAGAACGGGCCATCATATATGTATAAGAGGGATTCTCTTCTTGGATACAGTGTGTGTTCGTGAGATGGGGCACGAGAGGCTCTCTCTCTCTCTCTCTCTTTCTTGGGACGACCGACTCGCATACCTGAGGAGAGAGAAAGAGTGAGAGAGAGAGAGAGAGAGAGAGAGAGAGAGGGTACCTGCGGCCTCCGCCGTATTATTAAAGAGCCCTCGGGGCTTTCGTTGCGCCGTCTCCTTTTTCTCCTTTCTTCCTCTTTTTCTTGCTGTCCTTTCCTCTCTCTCTCTCTCTCTCTCTCTCTCTCTCTCTCTCTCTCACTCCTTTCGTTTTGTCTCTTTCGCACTCGGTGCATCGCCGCGTCCTCGTCTTGTTTTGGCCTTTTTTACTCTTTCATTCTCTCTCTCTTTCTCTCTCTCTCTCTTTCTCTCTCTCTCACTCTCTCTCACTCCCTCTCTCCCTCTTTCTCTTTCCGTATGTTACTCCCAATGTTTTTTCTCCTCTGTCTCTTTCTCGTTCCGTCTTTTTCTGCTTATTTTGATCACTCTCTCTCTCTCTCCCTCCCTGCTTCTTGGTCCTCTTACCCTTTTGCTCCTTTTCCACCCGTTTCTCCTTCTATGCACTCTTATTGCCTCTTGTCTTTCTTCTTTGTCCCTCTTTTTTATCTTTTTCGCTCTCTTTTCTTTACCCTATTGTTCTCCGCATGTGCATTTCGCTTTTTCTTTCATTCTCTCTCTTTCTCTCTCTCTCTCCCTCTCTCTCTTCTGTCTCTATGGCCTTTGCCATTTTGGTCTTTTTGCACTCTCTACCGCTGTTGCGCTCTCCCTTCTTCCCTCCCCCTTCTCTCTCTCTCTCTCTCTCTCTCTTTCTCTCTTTCTCTCTCTCTCTTTCTTCGAGTGTTTCTTTATTTGTTTTCCTACTCCTCTCGTTTCTTCCTCGCTTTGCTTTATCTCAAATCTCTTTTTGCTGGTCTCTTTTCGCCTTACCAACTCTCCCGCCTTCTTTCCTCCTTTTTTTCCGCATATATATTCACATTTTTTCAACACATTGAATCCGCAGAGTGTTTCGACACTCACAATTTCTCCGTATTTTTTCGTGTCTTCACTGAGTGCTTTCTTTTTTCTCTCTCGCCCATATATCTTCGGACTACCTTAAGTTTCATCTCCCTCGTCAGTTATTTTTTTGTTCTTCGCTTGCACCCAATATACTTTTTTATTACTTGCAGAATTTGTAATAAAAATTTCAGTTGCCTTCGCAAATTTGATTACCTCTACAGTTTATCTCATCTGTAGAAAAAAAAAAAGGTTTTTGCACATAGTATAATATACGGTGTTTTCGTCGTGAATAAGGACTCTTCGCTCGATATAACGCACGAGAGCGAAACATTGTATATACGATCGATGTCAAAGAACGCCGAGAAAACTTTATTTCGGTATTGAATTCTCCTTTGTCTCCGTCTTTCGAGCAATCTGCGGTCTCGTTCCTCGCTCCGATGCAAAATCATGTGTGTCCGATCATCGTGAAGGATATATGGAATACATTTCTGGAAAACATGCCTATATGTATACCTTCTGTGCTCTGGACTTTACGTGCGTGTGCGGCCTCTCGACGTGAGTCTCTCTTTCTTTCGCGAATCTCCGATATACATAAACCAGTATACCTATATATAATACACATCCGCCAAAAGCATAAATAATTCATCGCTAGAAAACGCCATGGTAATTCGAGGCTCGAAAGTTATCCTCTTTTATTCGGGCGCAGGGGAAAAATGGACTGCTCGAGAGGAATTCCTTATTGAATGTAGAGAGATAGGGGCAGGGAGGTAGGGGGAGAAGGGGGGCTTTGACGGTCCGCCATAAATTTGCTTTTTATTAAAACTCGGGACTTTTTTTCTACTTTTTCCCTCGGTCTTCCGCAGTTTGCTGCGTGCAATCCCCTTTGATGTTTGTTTTGCTATATACGGCCCGAGCTTAATGATATGGCTATCTTTTTCATTTTCGTGCTAAATTTTACGATTCCCGGCAATATTTCATTCCGCGCTGTATGCCTTTACCAAGCCACTTTGCTCCGCGTTAATCGATATATACTTTGGACTAGATTAAGCGACCGTAAAATTCAATTTCCCCCACAAGTTTCTCAAAAATCTCTTATCAATCGCATATGCACGTATACTCGGTGTATCTCTTATCAAGCCTCACTCCCACCCAATCCATTATATCCTGTTGATCCAGCGGTAAAAAGCCCAACTGATTTATCTCGTCTAAGAGCTCGCGGCATGAGAATATCTCTCTCTCTCTCTCTTGTGTACACACTGCCGAGCAAACGTACATTTGCGCGTATAATACGGCCACAATATAACTGCATTCGCCAGACCTGACAAGAAAATTGCAATCGACAACGGGGCGGACACAGACCACCACCGCGAAAAGTACTTTTGCATACTCACATACACACACACACGCACACTCGTCGTGTACATACAGAAACGGAGTTTCTTTTATACAGATTTCATTTAAATGGATGCTTACGGCCGCTTGCACAAGCGTGCGCAGCGCGATATATATATATATTAGATGAGCGTGCGCGATCACGCGCACAGGTTAAAAAGGCGCGCGGAATACATGAATATTCAAGAGCATATAGCGGTATGGAATGTACTGGCATACGGCGCGGGCGCTGCGGCGTTCCGTGAATATATATATATATATATAAGGTGCTCGATTATATTCGGGCGAGTTTCGTACCGGTGTAAAGAGCTGCAGTGCTTTTTGCCAAGCGTGGAAATCAACTGCGAGTCTTATGTTTATTAATCGTTCAGATATAGCCGTGCAAGTCTTCTCATGGATTTATAATACGCGCCACGAGTCTCCGAAGTATATAGAGAAAAATCGCTGCGCGACCGTTTGTGCGAGCGATCAACAAATCACACCGATTCTCCTCGCACCTTTTATCAAACCATTGGGCTCTTTCCCCCCCCCCCCCTTCTTCTCACGTAGTGGCACCTCTTATATTCACACGTGTGCAGCGCGTAGAGGATTGCGAATTTCTCCAAAGCTCTTTTGCGCACGTATATACGAGAAAAGAAGAAAGGATCAATCTGAAAAGAAGTCGCGCTCTCTCTCTCTCTTCCTCTGTTGCACCGCGCCAGAAACGTATAGACCGCGAAGAAGAGACGTTTTCCGATTCCTGCGGTCACGAACGATTCGCCGAGCGATGGAGGAACTCTGGGCCCATTATCGCGATTAGGCCCCGGGCCTCTCGCGCTCCTTCCTCCCATTCTTCTTCTCCTTCTTCTTCTTCTTCTTCTTTCTTACCCCTCGACACTGGCCGATTATCATAATGATACATTCGCGGCTCGATGTTTTCTCTCCCTCTCTCTCTCTCTCTCTCTGTCTCTCTCAGCCGCGGCCTATATCGGAACTTACGACAATGATATAGATACGCGGGAGGCGGCGAGAGCATATATCGCGACAAAGAGGGAGAAACATGTGCGCCGTCCATTCCCATGCGCCGTCAAACGCCGCGATACTTTCTTATTATCCCCTTATGCTTTTATTACCGCAGCTTGTGCGCGGAGAAACGACAGTTTAACGTCGCTTGAATCGGATTTCTCTCTCTCTCTCTCTCTCTCTCTCTCTCTCTCTCTCTCTCTCTCACCGGCCGCAAGAGCTGATCGCGCGCGATGACCTTTCGCATAATCATCGCACTGCAATTACGCGAGCGCGCGCAGTATATACGTGCACCGATTCTCTCTGTGTTGTACGGTATGTTTGTGTGTGTGTGGGGTCGCGGCGGTGCGCGCACGACTTTTCGGCGGTGATCTCGTTTCTCAGACTCTCCCCCATGATGACCTTCCATGAGCGATGGGAGCCATCGCTTTTGCCTCTTTCTTTTTTTTTTGCATATGCCGAAGCCATGCGATTGGGCTGGATTTTAAAGTGGATAAAGTGATTGCTGCATTTATATCGAGTTTGTATACTTGTATCTTGGATGAATTTTTGCTGGTTAATAGGATTTATTGTTAATCGATGTACAGAAAAATTTAATTCATTAGCATTTCTAAATAGGACCAATCAGAAAAGTCCCTGCGCTAAATTGTTGACAGAGAATAATACAACGATCAAACCTATGACTATCCAAAAGAACTTTTCGCCTTAAACCTATCATCGTCTCTTATTTCTCTGGTTCGCCACACTTTATATATATATATACAGACGCGCGTGTACGCACACCCGCAACTTGTAAAAAGGTTCGTCGCGTCGTCGAGCGTATAGGAAGTGCAAAAAAGAGGCACGCAGATGATAACCAGCGAGGGTTTTACGAGGCGGTCCTTTCTATCCCCTTTCGAAAAAGCCCCAGTCTCGTATATACACACACACATACCCATACGTAGAGGTGGGGGGGGAAGGGATTTTTTTCTTTATTGCCCCTTTGGTCGCGAGCACAAAGAAAAGGAAAGGAGGCAAAAGTCGTCAGGCCCTCGTGTCCGTGTATATATACGTGTATATTATAATTCCTAGTAATTGCTTGTTGGTTTTATGCTCATCGGCTATTCATTGGGGCCTTCGTTATATCCATACGCGCATAATTACGCGATTATAACGCCGTGGAAAGAGTAGCCAGCAGTGCTATACATATATATAAGCATAAGGCGAATATGCTTTTTCGACGAGTCGCTCCGCGGTGGTGCGGCTGTTAACCAAATTATTTATGCTTTCGTGCCTTAGTCTCTCTAAAACTTCTTTGTTTTTTTTTTCCCCCGTTCTTTTGGCTTCGTTGGATCCAGCGTGTTTTATCTGTTTATATATGTATACGATGGTGCTGCGCGTATAGCGAGCGGATGTTTATACTTTGGACAAATTTGAGTGAATTATGACTTTCTTTCCGCGGGTATAATATTGTGGGATGCAGTTTGGGAACTAATTAGGAACCTAAACGTCGATGCGTATTTCATTGCAATTAGTTGGACGATTGGACACGGTTAGTTGCCGTTTAAGTTTTACGCGAACCATTTTATGAAACTTTTATAGGCTCTATATACAAGTATCATTTGAAAAGGCAAAAAGGAATTGTGAAATATGGTTAAAAGATGTTCTAATAAAAATGTCAGGTGGGATACGAACGAAAGCTGCAAAGGCTATACAGCAGTCAATAGCTACAAATATACAAAGAAAAAGCTATATAGCGTATGCTAATTAACGAAAGCACACAGTGCTCGGCAGAATCATTGTCAATTAAAATCGAACTGCAGCACAAAGCGATGCGATCTATCAAGCGCGCTTTCAAAGTTCAGTAGGTTTTCACTCAAAGCTAATTGAATTACGTATATATACACGCGCAGCTCTAAAGTACTAATTTCTTCATTACGATTCTCATAATTAACAAAACCAAGGTATTCCTCTCTCTCTCTCTCTCTCTTTCTCTAAAAAAAAACTCATCCTCGCCGCAATTAGCATTAATTTCACCGTGACTCCCACTCGCGGAAAAAAAAACCGGCGCCTCGGCAACGCATTAAATGGAAATTAATATTACTCGCGAGTCCGATTAATGATTAGCGTGAGAACGAATTCGCCGCTCGCCTTGTAAAATCGATCGTATCCTTCTCTCTCGCGCGCCACACACACACGTTTATATACAAGCTCTGCGCGACTGCCACGCGAAATTCGCCTTTTCTTTCTTATTTTTTCCGTCCCGCAGCGGCGGCGGCAGCAGCAGCAGCAGCAGCAGCTTTTCACGCCACTGCAGACGTGGAAACGTGAGAAATTCATTGCGGGTTGCTGCTGTTGCTGGTGCCGCCGCTGCGGCGCGGTGTCACTTTTCGCGCTCGACTGCAGCCTGCGGTGCTATGTATATATATATATATATATATACACATATGTATTCGCTCTCCCTACTCAGCGAAGAGGACGACGCGAGAGAGCTGAATTGAACTCCTTATCTCTCGGGCTCGCGCGTTTACGTGATCCTGCCGGGGCGAGGCAGTCGCGGCTCATAGTGAAAGTTCCCTCCAGAGACAGACTGAGAGAGAGAGAGAGAGAAACTGTGTGATGCATGTGTATACGTGTGGGGCGGTTGTAATGAGGCAAAGAGAGAGAGAGAGAGAGAGAGAGACGTTGTGCAGTAGCAGCAGCAGCACCGACACGCATCGCCGGAGTTTCCGCATCGATCTGTATGGCATTTTTAATTGAGGGCATGCAAAATTCATTCGATTTGGTATTGAAATCCACTCTGCACGCGATCGTGTTTTTGTCTTATGGCGTGGACTATAGACTGCCGGTGATGAATAAGTGGCCGAAGCATTATGGAAAAGCCTATGGGAGATCGATATATTCGGGAAATCGGCATTGGCGAGTCCAGCAACGCTGCGCCTGCCGATCATTATCAGTTCTAATGGTTATCAGAGAAATCTGTTTCTGCGAGCTGCGCCGGCGCGCGGCTTAAATATTCCATTTTATTTTTTCGTAATTGTTCGATTTTCATGCAGTTGCATTATGCGCATTACTTTGCAATTTAGCCAACTGAGAGAACACACACACACACACACACACACACACACACACACACACATTGCGGTTGATACAACAGTATTAGATTAAGATCTGCTTGAAATGTGTGTTGCAATGAGATATTTTAGTCTAATGGAAAGGAATCTCGTTAGGGTGAAATTAAATATTGCGTCGGTGTAGCAGCGCCCGTGCGATTGTTACTTATTTTTCTTCTCTTCCCGCATTTAGCAAATTGCATATCACATATATATATGTATATATATATATATACGATACGTAACCGGCGCCGATTGAATTTTCCTTAATAAACATTAATGGCGTTAGCAAATAAATTACTGTGTTTGCCGAACAAGCCCATTATCTCGTTCATCGTCTAAGAAATTACCAGTTCAAAGCTGAATTGGACTAAAATTAATAAGAGAAATTTCGCATAAAATAGAATATATATACATACATATAACGATTATTTCTCACGGTCGAAACGAGATCTTCGAGCGCGGCGCACTCGATTTGGAGAAATATGAGCCGCGGCCGTCGCGCAGGATTAAACAATGCGACGTGCGAAACGAGCGTATAATAATAATAGAAGCGCGTGTCTCTTGCTGCTTCTCGGTCCTCCCGCGCGCGTATACGCAACTACTTACCGAGTCATCTTGCGTGCGATACGGGCCGCGGACGATATATATATATATATATATATATATAGTATGAGGTGGTAAGGGCGAGAGAGAGCGATGGCGTCGCGATCCTGTCGACCTTTGGACACTCGGCCTGATTTATTTCCTCGCTGAGGCCCCCAAGCCGAGCGAACTTGTTTCGAGGTGAAATACGCTCCTCCGCGTGTTTTCGCATTTTGGTCATTTGTTCTCGTGCTGTTACATTGGCGAATGCCTCTTGTTCAGCGTGAGAAGGGAAATTATTTTCTCGGATTTTAATACTTGCTCAAATGCTTTGCACGAATTGTAGTCAAGAGAGTTTTAATAATAACGCATGAATGATCGAATATAATACTAGTACGAATTTGAATAAGTTGAAATTTTCATCATAAAAGTCTACCGATCATCCACATGTTCCACTCCGAATAAAAAAAACTCAATGACATGCATTAAATTATTCATGAAATTAAGGGAACGATTTATTCATGAAATTGGCCAAAATTCAATTAGAAAAGGCGCACTCGTCGCGCGACACAAAGACACCACCTATATATACTCATAACAATAATTTCAGCCTCTCTCTCGTCCCCCGGATCCGCCGAAAACTCCTAAGTGTCCTTCATGTTTGCTCGCGAGCTGCACGTGTGTGCGCGCGCGCGACCACTACTATATACCACTATGCTCTTCGACTTTTCGACCCCTCGAGTGCAGTGTCCATATTTGATCGGCTCGACTTGCTGCTGCTCGTGTCCCGCATTATCGATATGTTTGAGAGCTGGCGTGGCTTTTGTGTGTGGTAGGAGCAACCGTGAGACAGAGAGAAAAGAGAGAGATAGGGAATTTCGGAAGGAAAGAATAACAAACGAAAAATTTGTACGGCGTTTACCCTTGGTGTACGTGAACAAATGGCCAGAAAATGATTCCCTTCCACGACTACCGTTGGGAGATTCGATTTGCGGATGTTTGCGCTCTCTCGTAAAAGTCAGCGTGTCAATAATCGCTCGGCAAATGAAGCTTTTCTGTCCTGCACTTACGTAAATCTACAATTTTTGGACTAAGTAAAAAAAAAAAAAATTCACTTCGCGACATTTTAAGGCAATCGAGCTTTTCTCTATTACAAAGTTACACACAAATATTCGTGGACATTAGCACGAGCTGTAACTTTTCGTGTATATTTAGAATTCTTGTAAGACTTGTGATTTCACTTAAAAAGCAAATCAATAACAATATCTTAATTTCAATGTTTCAGGTAAGTACAGCAGACACATTCCACCGCATCAGCACTTAATCCCAGATGACGTAGCGCTACTCGCGCGCATCTCGTTTCTCCCCCTCCAGCATACACATCATGGTCAAAGGTCAAGTATATACACATAATCTACTCTAAAGGCCGCAGGTATAGACATCCCTATGCGATTGGCCCGCAGCCACTTTAGCCATAGCTCAAAAATTCGGTGGGAGGCATCGGCTTATAGCATCCGCTTGCAGCACCACCAGCAGCAACACGAGGCAAATCTATTCTCCTCATTAGCATCGTCATCGTGGATTTTCCTCACCTTCCCCTACACACACACACACACACAACTTCTCGTATATACTGTTTTTTCCCCCTGCATTGATGGCCGTGCAGGTGATGAGCGAGTTTCCTCGCTGTGTGTATATACGCATATAATATACTCTTTCTCCCCGCTGCGTGTTGTATACATATATATATATATATATACGTATCCCTGCAGCGCGATGAAGAAGTTGTTGGCGTCTCGCGGAAACGGTACTTGTTATATACGTATATATGTACGTTTTAAGCTCGTCGTTCCTTTTCGAACAAGACATTAACATTCTTGTTTATACGCGCGTTTATTATGCGCGCGCAGATGTTGGCTGCTGCTGTTGCTGGTCCGCGCGCGCGCGCGAGCCGTTCGAAAAGAGTTTAAACGGTCGCGGTTGTTTATTCATTTCCCTCCCCCTCTTTTCCAATGGCTTACGTTTTTCGGTAAGATTCGAGGCTCCGAGGCGGGTGCGAAACGTGAGAATGGCGATTATACAGGGACGTATATATCGCGAGGCTGAAGAAATGTAACGGAGCACACACTGCAGGCGGAGGCGCGTCGTTAAAAACCGCAACACATTGCGCACTTTATTATTGCGTTTAGAGAAAAAGTGCTTTGGTCCCATGCGGTAGCAAGAGAGAGAGAGGTCGATTTCCAGCTGCGTAAATCACGTTTATCGCGCGCCATAAACGCGCTTATAAACAGGGACGATAAACGCGACAAAAGCGTCCGCGGCGGCGGCGGCGGCAAAAACTCAGCGATTTGCGACGACCAAATGGGTCGGTCACCGCGCCGCGTAAATAACGAAAAATTTTTATCGCTCCATTTTTCGAACGCCGCTCTCTCTCTCTGTCCTCTTTTTTTATAATTCAATTAAACGCGAGTGTAACGAGAAGGTATATATACAAACATTACAAACGAGAGAGAGAGAGAGAGAGAGAGAGAGGCAGATATCGCGCGACCAAAAGTATTCTCTTCGCAGCGGTGTAATTCGCGAAGAATGCCCCCAGATTTGTCGTGGTACACTTGCGCGAACTAATTGTCGCCTGCGTTTTTTTTTCTCCTGCTCCGCGCGCGACTCGGTACAAGAGAGAGTAATCCCGATCGTTATAAACGCAACAAGAGCCGTCGGCCTGCATCCGCGTAATATCTTCATAATTACAAAATTACCGGCGTGAAACTATGGGTCCCATGCGTCAACTCTCTCTCTTTCTCTCTTGCCCGTGACAGGATAATTCGAACGAAAGCTGCTGCTGCCGCCTCGCGCTTTTTATTATCTTACTCGACGGCCTGGGCACACCGAAATGATCGCTTATTCAATCGCACAAATTGTCCGACATTTTTCGTCTTTCCATTTGGCCGGCTGCTGCTGCTGCTAAGGTTTGTACCGCGCGAGACACTTAATCACTCGGTGAAGCTCAAGATTACGCCTCGCGTTAATTGTACCCCGTGTACGCACCGATGTCTTTTTTTTTGGCCTTACCCTTTTTTTCTCTCTACGTGTTATTAAATTAGAGCAGTTGGCGAGCGATTTTTGATTAAGTGTGTTACGGTAGTTATGATTGTTTGCTTTGTGCGGCAGGCAGGTGATGCTTTTGCAAATTGTTCAAATGGTCGTTCAAACTTTGCATTTATATAAGTTTTTAAATGCATATGCGAGCAAGATTTTTTTTTCTATTAAAATTCTTTTATACGTTCATCTTCGGATCGGAATACTTGCAAACTTTCAAGTTAACATATCCATTTGTTTTATTTGTATATTTAATTAACGGCCTCCTCGCGAAGAGGACACGACCCGACCACTCGACTGCTTAATTAATGGAAGCTTTAAGTGTGTAGCTGTACGCGGACAATTTGAAGATAATATTATTGTCGAGTATAGATCGTGACATTCATTGCTAAGGAGCTGAATTAGAAATGCATTACACGCTAATGCTCGCGTCTAAGATTTACGGGCAATTATTTCGGTATCAAGTGGTCGTTACAAAGAACCCATAAACACACAATTCACAATACATATAAACTTTTATATATAACTTTACGGGCTAATTAACTTTATAATTTATCATGAGATTCGCGGATTATCGAACTGCTGTCGAACAACGATCTTTAACATAGGGTAAGTG
>UELV01138000.1:0-11725 GCA_900490015.1 Megastigmus stigmatizans
GCGGAAGCAAAGTTGTGCACCTAATATATATCATTTTAATAATCAAATTCGTACAAAAAGTAAGACAGTGGTAAGTTCAGAAATGATGATTTGTTAATAATATATCCTATACTTATTTATATATATTTTTACATGACAGAAAAAAATATATAATCGCTAAAACAAAATAGAAAAATGACGAATAAAAAGTTTGGATGAAAAATTGACTTTCAGAAGCAATAGTAGATCTAACAAGAACGATTTCACTATCCTTTCTCAGTCTTCTAACGCTACTATACTAATGTTCTTCATTACTTATTCTTTAAATTTTTCGTCATTCGTTTCTTATTTTACTAGTTAACTTGTTCACGCGTCCTCATCAAACTTTGATACAAATAGGTAAGCACATTTGAAAAACAGTCAAATTCGCTCCCCTTGATCTTATAAAACACTTACAAATACAATCAATCTTTGGATTTCATGAAATTCGAAGGAAAATCGTTTCCATCAACTTTCATTGTTCTCGCCCTGTAATACCCAATTCAACTATAAATGAATTTTTTCAACTGAAACTAGAATTTATGAAATAAATTTATTTGGTAACTTTAAATGTGTACGAGTGAGGCATAAAATCTGTGAAATCAGCTTCGTTTTCAGAATCTATAAGTATTTCAAATCAACAGTTGTGAATGCTATTAAATATATAATTTTATTATTCTAATTAATTTATATTATTGGTGTAAAATCTACGAATAAATCTGATGCAGCGAATGTAACGTTGTTATACTTTTCACGATTTTTCAACTAAGACAGCGTTTAATGCACAATGAATGTTATTAAAGCCTATACCGTTTTAAGATATTAAACAAATGCAATAAACTTTTTGTTAGCATAATTATTTATATAGATTCTTTACATTATGAAATTGATATAAACATTATTTCCCAGTAGCGCAGTTACATTACCTACTTTCTATACTATGAATAATTTAAGATCGATGAAATAACAAACACTCAAGAGTTCGAAACGTTCGCCAGCTTTTTCTCCTCCTTCATAGAATTGGAAACAGTATCATTCTTTAGCTACCGTATATCGAGCAAAATTATTCAAAGTTAATGTTCCCCGTGATCGGCTTTTCTTTTCTCGTAAATTTAATGATCGCCTCATGACAGTTTTTCCCCTGCAACTATAAGCGGATAAAAGTGTATATACATATTTATATATGCGTTAAAGGATTTTAATGACTGTGCCAATTTCTTATCTTTCTAGCGTAACACTAGCAATTGGGAACGGCTTTCAGCAAAATACCAACGCAATGATAGAAAGAGTTTAAGACCATAACGACGGGATAATCATCGTGTATTAATGTTATAAGCGGTCAAAATGGTCTCTAAATAACTCCCAAAATCTGAGCTTCATTGTGCATTAAAAGATTTGTATACATTAACTCGTTTTTATACTAATTTAGAATAGATTAGACCAACACCGATAAAAACTACAGTTACAGATGCGCTAAACATTCTTTTTACATATAAAGTATATATGTTACATACACGTTTTAAAGAATATTATACACGTAATTTTATAAGGATATCTCGAAAAAGTCAAGCAAGTTATCGTTCTCGTTATTTTTCTGATTTTAATCTTATATTATCACATCTTGAGCTACTTGGAAGTATATATTAATTTTCCTTACACTTTCAGTTTTTCAATAATACATTACGAGAACAATTCAAAGTCTTACTGTAATTGAAATGAAACGCCGCAAGAATATAAGCATGAAAATCAAAGCTAAGAAAAATGGCGAAGAAAATAATGAGAAGAACTAGGAACCCAATCGGTCCGCCACAGCGTCTTCAAAAATCGATCATCTATAATATACGTATATGCAGGTGCGAACGTGCAGGTCTCGAGTTGCCGGCGCTCGACCATATGCCCGATGATGCATAATCCCAAAGACACGCGCTAGGCTTCGTCCCGCGCCCATGAGAAGGGGGGAAAAAAGCACCAGTCTGCACTTGTTGAAATTCCTCCCGCGCTCACGCACTTCCCCCCTGTTTTACGTGTGCTCGCTCATAATTTATTTTACCCAAAGTGCACTCGCAGCGCCACGCGTCTAGCGGCTCGTGCTTGAGCCATCACCTGTTATACCCGTCTCCCGTGGCCGCTGCATCTATTCCCGTTTTTTTTTTCTTTATGCGCTCGCTCTGTATGCGTGCCGAGTTCTGTGCAGCGCTTATACTTGTATATAACTCGCGCGATGATGCGCCTTGTGCCTTTCATGCGGTGAAACTTAATTGATTGGAAATATTGATGAATTACGCGCGGGGATTATTGCACCCCCTTCTCTTTTTTCTCTTTTGTGCAGGTATGCTGATATCGGCAGCAGTTCTAACTTTTCCTTTTTAATATTTATTAATTATGCTTAAGATTGATTGCACGGCTCTTGAGTTATGTAAGTTTCAAAGGGTGCATTTATCTTCTATACAAGAACTTGTTTCAATCAACTACACATAACTCTTCATTCGTAAAAAGTAGTTTTTTATGGTACATGAAGAAAAATGGTTCACTAAAGATTAATATATATTACTACATACATGCTCCTTCCTAGTAAGAGATAAATAGACTGACACTACAAAGTTTATTTCCGTTAGAGTAAAATTTCTGTCTAAGTTATACTTTTTCGTATATTAAAATGCAATTTTATTTTTAAGAAAACATGTCTAATAAAGTGCTATTTACAAGATACTGAAATATCGGAAAAAATATATATAGTTACCGCAAATTTTTATAGTAAAAAAGATAATAGTAAAATGATCTACATTTTAATTTTTATGTAATACATGTTGTATGGTATTTAATTAAGCCCTCAGTTCCCGCAAGTAATTCATTTGACTTGACATGGATCTTCACAATTTTTTAAACTAAATTTGCGACAATTTTTAAAAAAAAATTAAACAGTTCATTCAATCATCTTTTTATTTAGATAGTAATTTAAACAAATAATCATTTGTATCTACAATGATTTTTTAACAGTATCTCCTTATCAGTAATAGTAATAAATTGTGATATTCAAATTTTACGTGCACGCATCCAAATGAAGCAAACAACAAGTGTGGATCTATATGCATCCCATTCCTTGTACATTGAAAAGCTATAGTCATGAAGTTATTCAGAACTAAATTCAGAAATCCACGGGGTTTTAGTAATTGGAATTTTAGTTTCTATAGATGTAGAGAAATTAAGTTGCATTTCTTTACTAAAGAAAAAGTAATGCAAGGTTGTCAGTTAACCTGAACTCTTTAACTTTCTGACAAATGGTCATTTTCTGTGTTATTATTAGCCACAAACAGATCACTTTCTTTCTTTTTTACAATACTTCACTTATACTACAATTCTCGTTCTGTCATGATTACTTTGTATAAAATAATATTTACAATCTATTTCTTTATCACATTACTAATAAAAACAGATGAAAGTTATCAATGTTTTTCGGTAAATTAGGAACTTTTATTTTAACGACCTTTTAGTTTTCAAACGACAATAAAATCGGACTAACCTGTATATGTAAAATAAACAGAATAAAAAGAAGATTTGATCTAATTTAAATACTTCGAAAAACTAATATTAGCTCAAATCGTTATTGATTGTCTAGAGTCTTAAAAAAGAAAAAACAACATAAGGAAATGATAAGTATATTCGTTTCAGGCAATAAAAGGCTGCATTCTCTCAATAGTCGCTCGGTGAGTTTTCTCCGCCTCCGCAACAGTGATACATAACTATAGAGGATTGGAATTCACCGAAAAGCGCCGAAAATCCTACGAACGATTGAAAAGCGAGTTGAGTTGGAGAAATAAAGCGAGCTCGAAAGAAATGAACCGGCAGTTGGAAACGGGATATATACAGTCGCTCGATTTGGAAATGAAAAGGGAAACGCGTGGACAGCGCGAGACGCAAAGAAGAGAGAACAATTTATTAAAACCCACGAACCATTTTAGACGCGCAACTCACTTGTGGAGAACGAATATGGAATCTTGCTCTTTCTTTTTAAAGAGATAAACGCCGTTATGCGTTTTAAATATTCGGTTGTGACGAAATCGCGAAAGAAGAAAAAAACTGTTTTGAGATTTCTTCATTATAGGAGCATTGAAAAACGTTGCGATCGTCAAATGGTTTCAAGTGTCCCACATTTTTTATCGATCACGTATGATCAACAAAAAATCTTTTATAAGGGGTATAAATTACTGTGATATAATATAGTACCTGGAAAGAATTAGACGTTAATACTATTTTTTGAACAATGTATAAGCTTAAGATTGTACGGTTCGCATTCATCGTTATCGTATTTTTACTGTAAGTTCTTGAAAAACCTTATCGATCTTCGTCAAGGCACACTTAGCAGAAAACAAGTACATCATAGCTTTTCTTATACTTTTACTGTGATTTTCATTGGATTTGTTATAAAATTAATGCGTAGTTTATATTTTTCATATATTAAAAACCGTCTGTTGTATATAACGAAGGAGAACCAACTCAAAATCGTACTCAAATCTTTATTGTTTTGTTAATAATAATTATTTAATTACTAATACGTTTTTTTCCACTTAGATTTTTATTCGTTTTGAAAAGAAAATATTTATAATCAAAGAACTACACTTTCACTGAAAAAGAATTCCTACAGCAAAGTAAATAATTCTTTAGTATTATTCAGAGGAATATTTATTTGAATGAATGAAATGATTTTTTCACTGCATGCATAGATCCTGATTGCATATTATAATAAAAGTAGTTCAGCAGCACAAAAACAATACCAAATGTAAAGTAACCTACAAAATGCAAGATAAGGAATATTATTGCCTTATCTAATATCTTTAACTTATGATAAGATAATTCAGATAAGACTGGTGGTAAATAATTAAAAAAAAAATTAAATCAACAATTAAAATGTAAACTGCATGCAAAAGTATATAACAAAACAATTTACCATTAAAGAAAAACGAGACTATATAAAAGAAAAGAGTTTTTGAATAAGTTTAAGATAAAGAGATTAATTGGTTCTAAAGTATAAGCTGCTAATGAACTTATAACAATTTGTTGCTCTTTTATTTCATACCTAAAATTTTAAACTAAAATTCTATGAAAAAAATGCCTAAAAAATTATTTAAAATTTTATATAAATAGTTTTTTTTTTGTTTAATAGAAAGCGAGTTTATCAAGTTTTGCACTGTATGAAAAGTCTCTGTCATCATTCTCTATCTTCGTTATTCACACCTCATGTTTTTGCACAATTATTTCATGAATCAACTTTATTAGACAATATCATTTCTACAATAAGAAATTTTAGTTGTTCGAGAAAAAATGGGTATGATTCAAAAAATTAAGTATAAGTTAAAGATTCTTGGAAGACAAAATTATAGAAGTGATTTAAAAAACAACTCTTGTATCATTGGTCAAAAGAATCAATTAAATTCAATTGAATTTGATAAAGTGCATTTTAATAATTATTTTTCTATTACATTAACAAAAAGGTTTAAGATCTGAAACATAATAATTTTTTATCTTTTGCTAATTAGTGTTAATCATATTTATAAATACTTATAACCAATAACAACAATCATTGAGCCCAAAAACATAAAAGATTAATTAGTTACTTATAAATGAATATAGTTTGATTCAGAATTCAAGAACTTGTACTGTTTATTTGTTCTCCAAATGTTTAAAATGCATAGCGCAAATCAATAATACGAATATATTAATTATTTATTTAATGCTATGCTTTTTGATTCATCGCAGGTGGTTGATCGTAACATATGCGTATTTATTTGTTTGCCTTTCGGTATACGTTCCTGGAACTGAACATTATTAAAATATAAAATTTCAACCGTGATTCTTCAATTTCGTGAACATAATTCGATGATTAATTTTTATTTATCTATTTGTAAGATTAATCTTACATAATTATTATTATACAAATTAAAACTATTCAAAGTAAAGTTTTTAAATACTAAAGGCTCTTTCAAAATATAAACTTAAAAATAAAAACAGTCGACAAAGTAAAATCATGAAAATTCATTTTAGAAAGTACAATTAAGTAACGGCTATGTAATTATAATAAGTTGGAAAAACGTATGTTATTATAAATAAATGAATTTTAAACTATTTAATTGTGTAAGAACAATAGACCTATTTGACGACAGTTTAAAGTTTTATATTTACGTTTTGTTATCGGCGAAGAACAACATGTTATGCATTTGTGGCCAACAGGAACAGAAAATTTATTTCAATACCGGAATTATTGCAATGATTGCATCACAATTTTTTTTGTGTGTGCGAGCATAAAAGTTTATTGCCAGACAATTATAATCCTATCGAGGATTCTATATTGTCTTTCATCTAAAATAAAATTGTTTAATAGTTTTGAAATTTTTTCTTACTACTATACAATTTCAATTTCAATAATATAGAATTTCAATCATTTGGAATTGGCATAATTTTTTAACAACGCTTTTAAGAAAGAAACAATTAGTCTGTAGATTTTAATTTTAGCTTAAATAAGAAACAGAACACAAAATAATAGTCCTCTGAAAGTACTTTAAATTTAGGTATAGAATAAACAATCATACATCAATATTATATGCATCGGTTATTAGAAAAAGTGCTTCCTAGAATGACGGTCGGTAGAAATCATAAGGAGGATCCAAAAATGAAAATTCAAATAACGCGATTAAACATTCGCTTATATATATAGGTAGCTGCAGGTAAGCAAAAAGTTTACAAACAGTTTCAAAACATTAAATGGTAATCACTACACAACGAAGTTAACGCAACAACGCAACAATCTCAAAAAGTTAATGAGTTCGATATAAGTAATAGTACCAAAAGCTAAGAAGATTTTTGATATATAGCTGCCGAGTGATATAGTTAAATAGAAGTACAATTACTTCTAGTATTAACCTCGGTACACATTGAAATGACAAACCATCATCGCTCCGTATTCCCCGTAGGTCTCAACATTAAAACCAATCAACAAGTGTCTTGCGGCAATACAACAAAACAAAAGCTCTTGCACTCACCTCAATAGTCCTCATGATCGTCTGGTGTTTCCCGTTTCCGATGAAGCCTTGGCTCTCTCCCTCTCTTTTTCGTTTCTTGCACTGCCTCGCACGCACTTGGAGAATAGCGGAGACGCGTGCTGCTGCAGGTGCGACAAACTTGTGCGCCGGCCCGGGAGCTGACGCAAAGAGAAGACACTGCCTATGTGTGTACACACAACACAAGCACCGAGGAAAGACTGAACCGAAGCCAGCTGTCGTATTATATTGTGGTGAACGCGTAAAGTCTGCTCGACACGACGTGTGTTGTATATATATTCTTTTGAAACTCAGCTCGTATCCGCCGGCTCTTATCCGAACGTACACAAGCAGCTATTCCACACACTGCACGTATATACCCGATTTTTCTCACCTGTGAAAGTGTTTGTATTGTGTTACGAAGCTCTCCCGGAGATATATACATATATATATGTATCTATATATGCGTATATAGGTGTGCGACGTCACATGGATCGAGAGAGTGAGAGAGGTATAGGTGTTGTTTACCTTTCGGAGACGCTGCCGTTGGCGAGGACCGGACGAGCTTTCCGCATGATCCCTCGCGGTCTCGCTCGCGGTTGATGATTTCGGTTATTGAGTAGGTATATCTATATGCGATCTGCACGAATTTTCGCCAAATTCTGAATCGGAGTAAAGAGAGTTCGGTAAATATTATTAATGGGCTTTGTTTTTTTTTTCTTTATGTCACGAATATAAAGCGGAATAAAGTGCCTTTTAATTGTACGGTTATTTGTTTAAAAATGCAAATTATTGCGCTAAAAGTGAACTTAGTTTTTCTCCAATTGAAATCTTGAATTTGCGTAAAGTAGACTGATCAATAAACGTGTATATAATGTATAATATGCTATTTTAATTAAATTTTTACTCATTTTCATTATTTATTTTTGTTATACGATCCTATCGAAGTAATAAAATTTAATTAAGTGCTGGAAAAAAGCCATAATTATAAAAAAAAGTATAATAGAAAAAAAAATCATCTCAAGTAACTTGTGTGCTTAATTGTACAGGAGACTGGGACTAAATTGTATACAATTATATGCGCCGGCAGCCGAGCTAACTTTGAACATCGAGATATACGTACACGTACAGGACAAGCGCTTTTCAGTCAAGGCGTCGTGCTTTTTGCTTGTTACTATAATAATAAAAACGTGGAGAAAGTCAAGCTGAACAAAAAATTTATAGGATCAACTGCACCTTTGAATTTTAGTGCGATTCTTTGAACATCGAGTTTTATAACTAACAATCGAATAAATTGTATTCGGAATTAAGTCAGTGAATGGCATTTTTCATGGCAATAAAAGTATAAAGTAAATAATCATTGATCTACGTTATTCATTTTATCATTGCAACAAAAATCAAACGTAGATCTAATTCTCTTTGTCAAGAAAAACAAAATAGGCCTGACTTGATTCTTTGTCAAATAAATAATCTTTATGATGTGAGATTTAATAAATACACTATATATAGTTTCATATAAGTATGTATGATTTAATTTAGTATATTATTATTAGTTATGGTGTTTATATAGTTTAAAATTGATTGAACTTTAATGAAAATTATTGCTGTTGCGTTACGAACACAAGAACCGTAGAGTAAAATGCCGATTTGTCTTAAAATACACATATTATTAGTTATAATAAGTTCATATTATAGATGTGACTATTAAATTTTTGTCATACTCTCAGTTTTCTACAAGTAATTTATCACCTAATTGCAAAAAATTGACTATTCTAAAAACATATTATATATTTTTGACTTGTAAATAAAACTATTATACTAATTATTATTTAACTTTATCGCTCCGATCTATGTCAATAACATAAAACAACATTTTTATTTTAACGATTATCACTAAACCATC
The DNA here is from genome assembly GCA_900490015.1 of Megastigmus stigmatizans. Classification (NCBI taxonomy): domain Eukaryota; kingdom Metazoa; phylum Arthropoda; class Insecta; order Hymenoptera; family Megastigmidae; genus Megastigmus; species Megastigmus stigmatizans. The sequence goes on from UELV01138000.1 coordinate 8,953, forward strand.
GGCACAATTTGCTTTCGTATATAAAATTAACAGCAGTTAACAATATGAAAATATCCTTTAAGAGCCTACAACCTCGTATCTAATTAGAGTTATTAAAGTTAAAAAGAAGTTAAATTTCAAAAGGTTCAATAATAGCAGCTTGAAATTGCACTCCAATTCATAAGCAGATCGACCGCAACAAGAGTTAAACTGCATCCCAGACAATAAAATACACGACACGCTCAATTACACTTTACTAACGCATCCTAATGTCATTGAACTTGACAATAGTTTACAGCGAGCCATTGACACGACTGGTAAACCACATATATTTATATACAAATAACGTACAAATAAAACACACGGAACCGATCCTTTTAAAAACGCACGGAAACGCAACGTTAACGGTACCAGCGCCGCCAACTCCGCGCGATCGTAACTCAACGATATAATACACACCGACGTTGCATGTACAGTATAACTATATATAACCTGCTCCATTCGAACGCCACCGATTCAAATTCAAACCGTAAAAGTGCGCGCGACTGAAAGCTGATGTACCTATTGAGTATAACTTGATCGAGTAGACGCCGGACGGTTTAGATGCGAGTAGGGCTGTTATCGCGAGCAGTCTGCCATTTTGTACCCGCGCGCGTTCGCGGCGGCCGTGTAGCAGTGACCTTGTTCGCGGCAGAAACTGCACTATAATCCCGCTGGTCGAGTCGACGTTCTCCAGGCCCTCCTCTCGCGAAGGGGGAAAAAAAACTTTGCTTCCGCGTTGCCTATCTCTCTCTCTCTCTTTCTTTCTCGTTCTCCCTCCCGCTCTTTCTACTATGGTGCTCGGTGCATATTTGTATATAGCTATACTGCATTGGAAGATGAGTATATATATATATATATATATGTGTTATAGCCTGTTGCTGCACGAAAAAGAAGGGATGATGCAACTGCAAAGGCTTGTTAAAAAATTTAATATAACCGACAGCGATTTGGAATATGGCTCCAGTCATCGAGACATACAGGCATTGGAAAAATTGTTTATCATATATAATTTACCTCAAAAATAATTATTACTGTAGTTTGTAATTGCTTTTCTATAAATAAATTATAGAATAAATTATATAATATAAATATGTTTCAATTTTTTTTATACAACTGTTGCAATTGGACTTTTCATGTAATAGTCTCTGCGGACTTACGCATCTTACACAACTCACAATAGTACTTTTCGACACTGGTAGGTAAGTTGACTTTTTAGAGCATGGGACGGTTTTCGCCCGAGCGAAGTGTTATAATATATATATATATATTATCCATACAGCCACGTAGAACTATTATGGATTCTCACGTGTGACAACCCTTTTCCCGAGTGTACGTTGATTCGGGGTGTGTCTCTCGATGTAACGACTCACCAAGTCGTGGTTGGTGAAATGCAAATCGTTGATTCTTAGATGCAATGGCTCTAGGACGGTCTATACGTTAGACGAATTCTGCGGCCAAAGAAACACACGAAATTTGAAAAACTCTCCTATTACCGTTGCCCCAGTCTACAGTAACACATGGAGATTCGGTTCTTGAATTATTTATATTTCGTTCAGTCGATGGAATATGGGCAGTAGGTATATAGATATGAGTGCGAAATCTGGCGCATGCACACCAGCTATAGTGATGGAGATCGGGAATGTCCTGTAACTTCAGCGACGAGTTTTGACGCCGGATTGCGCGATGATACATTTTTGCGATTGGAAAAACTATCTATATACACGTTTCGTATACACGGTATAGACAAGAACGAAATGACTAGAAGCTATATTATACAAATTTACTACTTTAGCGATTAAAGGATAGTGGAGAATAAATTCCATCCCTCTGTGCTATGTAAACAAAAGTGGGCTAGACAGATTCGGCAAAGGAGAAGAGCATGTGATTTTGAAGTGTAGCAGACAACAAAACGAGGGGCGTATATGTAGAGAGAGAGATATAGATACACTAAGAAAAAAATTCTTCGAATCAAAGAAAGCTTCGTCAACGAATATAGGTTCATTGCGGGCGAATGATAAAATAATTTGTCAAATCAAAAGGAAAAAGTTATTGATTCGACGAAACATTTAGCTACTACACTGATAATTTAATAAGTTACAATAAATATTGTTATGCCTAATTAAATATTTCATGCGATCGAGATAACTTTTTCTTCCCGATTTAGCAAAATATTTTATCATCCACCTGCAAAGAAGCTTTTTTCATTCAAAATAATTTTTTTTCTCAGTGTTGATACTTACCTACACAGAGAAAAGTCGTCAGCCTTATAGCAACACTGTTGAAAATATCGAGGTCGATTTCCAGCCTCGATTTCGAGGTCGATATCAAGGTGGATTTACCTCGATTCCACCTCGATTTACCTCGATTTCACCTCGATTTACCTCGATGTCGACGTCAATGGCCTCAGTGACCAAGCTCGATTCGGTGAATCGAGGTCGACGTACAGGTCGATTCCAGCTGCGTTTCCACCTCGATCGGGCTGCAATCGATGTCGATTATACCTCGATTTTCGGCGAATCGAGCATCGCTTCCACCCCGATCGGGCTGCTATCGAGGTCGATTATACCTCGATTTTCAGCGAATCGAGCGGCGCTTCCACCTCGATTGGGCTACTATCGAGGTCGCTTATACCTCGATTTTCGGCGAATCGAACAGCGTTTCCACCTCGATCGGGCTGCAATCGATGTCGATTATACCTCGATTTTCGGCGAATCAAGCATCGTTTCCACCCCGATCGGGCTGCTATCGAGGT
>UELV01138001.1:0-10995 GCA_900490015.1 Megastigmus stigmatizans
CATAAGGGCTAATGTTAAATACCCGTAAATACCTCAACTTTAATTTACAATATTTTTAATTTTTACACGATAACTCGCCTCAATATTTATAAAATATATTCAGTAAATCCTCCTGAATATTTCTACGTAATTATTTTTTATGTCTTAGAAAGTCGGATTAACCCTAGAGCTACTTTAAATGCATCCATATTTTCTTCTTTATTGACAAACACATACTTCTTCAGAAATATATAAAAAATTCTGATTAAAACCAATTATAATAGATATAATTATTTTTTATTAGATATAATTAATTTATGAAAAAGAAATTATATAGATTTGGGATTTTAAAACAATATTGAATATAAATAATTATTTCAAAATATAATGTAAAAATTTTTGTAAGCAGTAGTTCTTATATTTATGTTTATTTAAAGTTATTAATTAACTTTAATACATGTTTCAAATGATATTATCCAAAGAATCAGAAAACATACCAATTCTAAGTAAATTATTTTAGGTTATACGTATCTACACAAATGCACTATTCTAAAATACCTATAGAAACAAGCATGACGTTTATAGAAAATAAATTATATATATATATGTAATAAAATAAATCATATGTAATAAAATAAATCACATGTAAACAAACGCATCACGAGACACAATGCTTTCCAGTAGAACACAGTTCCTAACCTCTCACAGGCACATTTCAACACTTTTGATTCGCAAAATAATGACAGCTCATTTATTTATCAAACGCCTGCACGAACAATAATTACAAAAGATAAATGATAAGACAAAATGGCAATTATGCGCGTGATTTATTCAAAATATACGGCGCGGTATACAATACAAATGAAGGGCTGACGATAAAAAGCTTCAGCTGATCGTCTATACACAAAACAATACGAGCGAGCTACGTAACGGTTTCTTGGTGTCTCCCCACTCCCATGAATCTGAAATCCTCTACTTGGAGCGTGCACATAACAGCAGTGTGCGCCAACACAGATTTGACTTGGATATATATAGGTATACAGGGTGCAGTTAGATGCCGGCAGCCGGATCACGGATGGTCGAACTATATACAGCAGCGGAGTTTGGCGAGTCATCAAGATTTACGTACGTATAAGTACAGCAGATAGATAGCATTTTAGGATTTATAAACATGGATTTCAGTACTGTCAATTGTAGGGAAAGTGGAGGGGCAACCGTTGTATGATTTTTTTTTGTAGACATGTGAAATTCTAACATTCAATAATATTAGTCATACAAAGTGGTTTCGATGAAAATAAAAATTGTTTGTGTGTTTAAAATGAGAATAAGTATGTGGTAATTTTAACAAGTCTTTTATAAATTTATTCTTTTTTAAATTCCAATTGATCACTCTCGGTTCTCTTAGACCATAGAATACTTGACGTGCAGACATTACTTGCAGACATTTGTACATATAGTAGCTACGTATTTTATTTTCTTTGTATGTAATGCAAATATTATGTATTCCAAACATTTAATATGTATACTACAGGCTTTGACAGAATACAGCTGATTGTAGATCTGAAAATAAATAAAAATATGGTTTATACTGGAAATTGGTAAAAACGGCTACTCACCAACGAAAGCTTAATTTTATCCACAAGCATGATGATATAATCAACGTTATCTTTCTGTTAAACCAATGCATTTACCGTATTAATATACCATCTGAAAAAAATATATATTAATCAGTTTATAAATTTAGACCAACTTTCAGTCATTACATCTTTGGGATAAAAACAGACAAAATGTATTTATTTTTTATGAGTCGGTAAAATCTTTTTGTCGATAATTGGTAATTCAAAATTAACATGTTTGGAGACATATAAATAAATTTGGTGATTTATAATAATAATAATATTTATAGATAACAGTACTACAGAAATGCATATTTTATAACGATAAATAATACGATGTAAGCCATGATGTTTATAGATATATTTATTTAGTCATTTATTATGTTATACAAATAAATAAAAAAGTTTTTTACGAGAACGAAAACTTTATCATATTAAAAAAATTAGTAAGTACATGTTTTTTCTAATTTTCGACTGCACGTTATTTAAACAATTTTCCATACTCAGCTTTATATAATATACTTTTAAATTATTCTATAACGTTTTATATACATATCCAAGCTCGATGCAAAATATGTACATCAGATAATGCTCATATAGTAATTAATTTATACAGTTTTCCATAAAGTTTGAATTATCGCTAATCTTTCCTTTTTCTTAAATTGGGTTTCAGGCAAATTTCATCCGCAAGATATATCGATTTCTATTGAATGTTTATTAATCTTTGCACAAGGCCAATGAGTGTACCGCACGCGTAATATGGATTTGAAATGTTAGGCGTTCCAAAGAAATCGGCTGAGCGGGCTCAATTGCAATTGAAATAATAAAGTCCAAAATAAAAATCTGCAAAAACGGACCGAGAGTCGAGAGATCTCTAGATCCAACCCCAAGATCCCCTCGATCCGATTTCGCCTCGCGAATACGCTGGCCAAAGCAACCAGCAAGGGCCAAAGTAGTTCGGTTCTCTTATTCACTTCCTGGTGCGCGTGAAGCCCGACTTGTTGACGAGAGGCTCGCTCGGGTGCCGCCTCAGCATGTGCGTGTTGAGATTGGACTTCTGCTTGGCCATGTGGCCGCAGAAGGGGCACTTGAAGCGCGGCGGTTTGCCGCACTCGTGCAGGAAGTGCGTTCGCATGTGGTGTCTGTACTTGTAGCCGTTGCCGCAAAGCGGACAGTGGTGGAGCTGCAAAGTCGCGTGGCTCGAATTCGAGTCCTGGGCGTGGACGGTCTGCAGGTGCTCGGTGAGGCTGCGTCTGCTCAGGCAGCGGAAGCCGCAGTCGTTGCACCGGAGTTCGACGTTCTCCACGCTCGGCGCTTCTTGCTGCTTCGACTCCTCGTACTTGTAATCGCACGAGTCCCGCAGAGACGAGTGACTTGAGTGCACTGTACATAGGGGATTTTTTTTTCTTCAAATAATCAATATATTGCAAGCGATATTTTTTGCAATAATATGTGTGTTTCAAAAAATAATATTTCCTCTTTTAAAAACTCTATACAAGAAATAGAATTTTTCCATATATTATTGCAAAGAAATTTTATTTTTACAACTTTGAAAATACTCACTTTCTAAGTCTTCCTGCTTATTAACCAGAATATCATCATGATAGTCTTGCTGCGTTTTTAAAAGGGCATTGGTCCGACCTGGAATAAAAAGTAAATAAAAATATTATTAATAGTTTTGTGATTATTCTTCGTATGATAGGTTGTATAGTTCCTTTTGACTGATCTAAAACATTTTTACAATATTAACAGACTATCTACAATTAAAAATTATTTTCACTAAAACGGAAAAAGTAACAATTTGAAATATATTTATAAATTACCTCGATATATTTTGATTACCTCTGTTATACTAATGATAAAAGCATATACAGTGGCAAATATTTTATACCTCTTATTTATTTATATTAGCAATAATACAAAATGATAAAAAAATATACACATCTAATCCTTCAAGTTATATGAATAATTAATATATAAAGCTGAATTCGGAATGAGTGCAAAATATTGCTATTATAAATTTGTAATAATAAGCAGATTACGCCACTAGGGAGGAAAAAACTTGACCAATTTTCCTCCCGAGTAGCGAATACTATTTTTTATCTAGCGAGGACGAAAGTACAACATTCTGGAACAAGCACCGGGAGAGAAAGTGGTACTTTTGGCCTGCTAGACCCAAAAATAATTAAATTATTACTAAAAATATGGTATGAAACAGAAGAGTATATTTCGATACTAGTCCAATAAAGTGATTTTAACCTGTTTTTCGCTTATGTATCGAACCCATTTATGACACAACGTGTGTAAAACTCAATTTAGAGCATGCGTCATTTTACCCGTGTATACGATAAATCGAGCTTCTCACACGGTGTGTCAAAATTTTGCTCCTCATACCTGCACCAAAAGTGCCACATTCCCTTGCGGCGCCCGGGAAAAGAAAAATAAAATGTGCACCAATTTACACGAGTTCTAGACTGTTTTTTGGAAGTTATTTTCTTTCTAGGTGCATAATATACTATTTAATGGAGATAGAAAACTGCAAAATTTTTACAAGAATCATTTATTATTCTTTTCTATAATGATCTTTTTATACATAAATAACATTCTGTTATATTATTCTTTAACATATTGAGTTATCAATTGCCTTTTCTTATTGTAATTACATTCTCACTTTGAAACGCTTTTGTTTATTGATAACACAAATCAATAAATCCTACAAATATACATGGGCGCATATTAATCAAATCAATAATAGTTTACTATCAATAACATTTATTTAAGAGTAATTCAACGTAAAGATGGCTTTCAATTATTATTAATGTAAATATTAAAAAATTATTCACGAAATCATTCGATTAGAACTTGCTTGAAGATTACTAAATCTTGTACTAATACAGTTTTAAAATTACTGTACTATTTTTTCATCCAAATGTTGGTTCAAATAATCGATTCAGTTAATTACAAATCCTGTCAATTCAAATTTCTCAAAATATTTTTCATGTGACTTTTATAATTATTATCGCCTATTAATAAATTATATAAGTAGTCTTTAGATTTATATCATATTGAAATGCGCTTTGTTTGAATAAGCTAAATTAGTAGCATTTAGTTTTAAGCTGAATGTTTAGGTATAATATAATTAAAACAACACATAATGTTAGAAGATCAGTTTGATTAATTTAAGTCGGTAGGATTGAAAATCAAAGAATTTTCATAGCTTCTATACAGTATTTGTACAATCTGTTTTCACAAAATTTAATGCTAATCTTTCATTTTAAAAACTCTCTTACTTATCAATGATTGCTTGCTTGACATTCAAAAATAATTTTGAACTTGCTCAAATCTCAGACTCGTTCATCACCGTATAAGTTAGAGGTTGTTTTTTACGAAAATGGAAATTGTACTATTTATTTAAAAAGACCGTAGGGAAAATAAAAAATTGTATATTTTCCAAAATAAATGAAATCTCTAAAAATGGATGCATCGTACTTTAATTTCTTTAGATGACATTATTATGTTATGACGTACGCTCTCGTTAATGTTTTAGCCATCAAAAATATTAGAATTTTTAAGTAATTCAGTAGGTAAGAAAAAAGTACTCTTTCCCATTCAAAGCAACAGTAAAGTTCTTCTATACAATGTTACCGGCTATAATATATATATATTTCATGAAACTTGTATGGCTCGCGCTCAAGCGCGTTTTTGTTTTTAAGAACACTGGCAAAATAAAAAAAAATTGAAAAAATCAACCAAAAGATTTATTTGAGAACGTAGAATTTGATGCTTTTGCCCTGGTGACGTCTAACAATATGCCTCTGCATGTCGATCTTGTGATTACTGCGATGAGGACAGTAGGAGCAGCAGAAGCGTCGTGGATTATCGCACTCGTATTTCATATGGCGCTTCAGATGCCTGGAATGTATGTAACTCTTTCCGCAACGTGGACAGCTGTTGTTGCTCTCCTCGGCACCGCTCGCATTGTTGGCCCTACTCTTGAGAAGCAGCGGCACTTGTGGTTCGTACCATAGCCCGGCAAACTCATCGAAACCTAGAAAATTGCAAAAGTTGTTGTTGCATTATTGAAAAGGAACGAAGTAAATTTTTGGTTTTGTTTAATGGGCGATGAGAAGTAGCGATGTTGATTAACGTGACAATAATTTGACCTTATTATGTTCTTAATGCTATAGTGGGCCTGGATGAGAAGTTCACGGATTAACGTAGTCTAAATGATTTGAAGGCCAATAACTGGCCATTTGCTTCTTGATATTTTAAACCAAATGACCTTTGACTGTTTCAAAATTCATCAGAAAAATATTGTTGTTGGTATTACACTACTAATGAATATATTTTTTTCTTAATTTTTTGTAGATACATTTAATTTTAAGGTACAGCTTTACATTTTGTAGCTACACCTTGTTTTGAAAAAACTGAAAAGTATTTGTACATATAATCATTTTATCGAATAGAATTTAGACATACTGCTGATGATCTAAAATTGTGTTGCAGCTTTTGTCAACAAATTTAATTAATAAACGATAGAAATCATCGTCAATATCTTGAAATAGATCCAAAATTTTTTCATTGTCCTTGCTGACGTCAAATTTAAGTTTTCTAAAACATGGCTGAAGCTTTCAATTAGGGCATTTTGATACCGTGAAGCGCGAATCTGGAAATATATAAAACATTTGATAATGATAAATAGAAAGAGATTCACAAACTTTTCACAGTGTCTAACGTCTTAAGGTATCTATTGTTACATGTCATAACAATCACAAAACTCTTTCAAAACGATGTAATTTTATTTTTCATTCATGAAAGTCAAACTACTCATAAAATACGAAGCATTACTTTTTGATGAAAACAAATGCTAATATTTACCTGCTTATTCTAAAATTATATCATATAGATTTCGGCTATTAAAATATCTACCATAGCATAGTTTATCGATTTCCTTAATTATTTCAGTCATAACTTTTGAATTTTTACTGCCATTATCTATTATCGATATCGACTTTCATGCAGAACCATTTTAAGTTTCCTGTAAAAATTAAAACAAAATATGGTTAGTATTTAAACATTAATGATTATAAATGCATTCAATATGATTATATTTTCTAGTTATATACAATTATAATATAAATAATATATTTTTTGCATTCATTGTAGAGTTTAAAAATATTAAATTTAAGCATTAATGTACAATATTTATTTTTATACTTATTTATTACATTACAATTACGATAACAATGATTAATTATTATGTATTTAATAAAGTAGAGGGTCAATAAAAACTAGTTGACTTACAGTCAATAAATTTATATGATAGAAAAATGTTTGATAGAACAGTTTTTAATCAATATTTCTAGTACTTATCTCGATGTCAATGTAAAAAATAATAAATGTTATTTAATTTATAAACGTAGTTATAAATGTAGTTTAATTTTAACAGTCGATGTCAACCTAAAAACTATAACATAACATTATCGAGTTTCGATTCCCGATAACCGTACAATCTAAATATCTTTTAAAACTTGGTTGGGCTGCTACCCAATAATCACAGTTAGATTACGGATCCACCTCAAATTTAACTTTGCGATTCTTATGTTTTAATAAAATGTGTTTTTCCATGTTACTTTTGCGCTTACTGCGATGTGGACAATAGTGGCACCTGAAACGTGGCATTATACCGCACTCGTACTTTTGGTGCCTCTTCAGGTTACCCCATTGCCTGTAAGACTTTCCACAGTGGATGCAGACGTTGTCGCAAGTATTTGTGGTCCCGCTGCTGTTCTTGTTGCAGGTCGTTGATACAGGATCCCATTGGTAATTATCCGGAATGTAGGATGTATCGTAATTGTGTATTACCACAGTGTCTAATTCTGAAATGTAAAAGAGAGTTTTATGGTTAACAGTGAGAATTATTATATATATAAGGCAGGGAAATTGTCTTTTTCGGTGCAATTAATATTAAAAATTCAAGGTTGTTGAGGAAGTTGTCATTTATTGTTTATGGCATATGCTAGTTGACTCCATTATGAACGCAGTTCAATTTCATAGAATCATCTGAATTTTATTTTGTTTTTTAGCTTAAGTATTTAAATTATTAATCATACACTTCAAATTCAATATATATTCTTACATTAATAATACAAAGAGTGCATTGCGACTTACTTAGTTATGACTAGTAATTTTATTTTAGCACTTTTACCACTTTTTCAATTACTGGCATGCCTATTATATCAATCACGAGACGTACACCCAGTGATAATAGATGATTCTGTTAAAACCTTTTAATAAACATTTGTATATCGCTCACAAAAATATGTCCATATTTAACGCTACAATATACAGTTAAACTGTATAAGAGAGTTGAATTTAAGTACTAACAGATTCAGCTATCACTAGGTATTCGACATACAATGAAGTACTCGTATTTCATTTGTACATCAACTATTTTTCATAAGATCGCATGATAAGGAAATATGTTAAATCAGAAATGTAATATTCTTATCCAATAGCACTTTAAAAAAAAAAAAAAAACTTTAAAGTTAAAAAATAAACAAAACATACAATAAACAGTAATAAATGTGCAGTCAGAATGAATATAAGTATTATGCGTTGACGAAAAGGAGGTCGATAAACTCGAAGTTTTTATCAGGGTGTCGCCAAAAAAAGTGCCTCTGCAAGTCATATTTTCGTTTGCTTTTGTACGAACAGTAGAAACAGCCGAACCTGGGCAGATTGGCGCACGAGTGTTTTTGGTGTCTCTTCAGGTTAGCGGCAAGCTTGTAAGACTTTCCACAGTGGATGCAAACGTTGTCGTAAGTATTTGTGGTTCCGTTACTGCTATTGCTGCAAGTCGACGCTAGAGGATCCACTAAAGAATTTTCCGGAGTGTAGGATGCATCGTACTTATCTAACGTTAAAGGGTCTAATTCTGAAATGTAAAAGAGAGTTTTATGGTTAACAACGAGAATTACATATAAGGCAGGAAAATAGGTTTGTTCAGTGCAGGTAATATTAAAAATTCAAGGTAGTTGAGGAAGATGTCATTTATTTTTTATGGCACATGCTAGTTGACTCCATTATGAACGCAGTTCAATTTCATAGAATCATCTGAATTTTATTTTGTTTTTTAGCTTAAGTATTTAAATTATTAATCATACACTTCAAATTCAATATATATTCTTACATTAATAATACAAAGAGTGCAATGTGAATTACTTAATTATGACTATATAACCAGAAAATAAAATTAGCACTTTTCCAACCACTGGCATGACTATTATATCACTCAAATATTTAACGCTATAATATACAGTTATACTGTATAGGTCAGTTGATTTATGTACTAACAGATTCACCTATCACTTGGTATTCGACATACAATAAAGTACTTGTATTTCTTTTGTGTATCAACTCTTCTTCATAAGATCGCATTATAAGGAAATATGTTAAATCAGAAATGAAACATTTTTATCCCATAGCACATTTTTTAATCGCTTTAAATTTAACAACTAAACAAAGTTTACAATAAACAGTAATAAATGTGCAGTCAGAATGACTATACATATTATCAGTTGATGAAAAATTCTCGAATTGCGCCATATATTCATCTCGCAATCAAATCACTGTATTGTATGCGAATTGGTGTAGTCAATATACTCGAAGTTCTTGCCAGGGTGTCGATAATTCACGTGCTTCTGCAAGTCATATTTTCGTTTGCTTGTGTACGAACAGTAGGTGCAGCCGAACCTGGGCAGGTGGCCGCACTCATACTTATTGTGTCTCTTCAGGTTACTGGCATGCTTGTAAGACTTGGAGCAGTAGATGCAGATATTGTCGTAAGTATTTGCAGTCCCACTGCTGTTACTGCTACAAGTTGTCGCTAGAGGATCCAATAAGGAATTTTCCGGAGTGTAAGATGCATCGTACTTATGCACTATTACATGGTCTAGCTCTGAAATTTAAAGAAAGATTTATGGTTAATAGAGGAAATTATCTACAAGGCAATGGAATTACTGTGTCACGTACAGGTAATACCAAAGAGATAAAGTGCGTTATGACTTTGGCATTTATTTTGATTGGCACATTCAGTCATATTTTTGGGAGTTAACATCGTTGTGAATTAAATAATAATGTAGCTTGATATAAATCGCAATAATCAAGTCAAGGCTAGGATATTATCATTGTATAATTGTTTAATACTTTTAATAATAATAGTATTTTGATATTCATCGTTAAGTGAGGGATGTCATTATTTATATCTAAATAGAAAATAAGTATAGTACTTCACCAATTACAGACATGGCTATCAAATCACTTATGTGACGTACCTCCAATAATTATATAGCTGATTCTGTTGAAACAATTTTTAATGTATTTGAATTATTTAGTTGGGTATGGTCCAAATATTTGTCTCGGTGTACGCTCTGAACGTGTCTATTGAGATTCGCTTGGCGACTGCTACAATATTTGCAGTAATGACATTGGTAGCACTGATGGCGCGCCAGGTTACGCCATAGTTGATAGCGCTTGCCACAGTCGACGCAGACGTTGCTGTGGACTGTTGAAAGAGGATCCCGCTGAGATTTTATCGGCGTGTAAGTTTCATCGAATTTATGCACCGTCAAAAGATCACATTCTGAAAGTTAATCAAGAGGTCTATGGTTAACAGTGTAAATAAATTGAGGAAATACATGCGGATGGTAGTATTTGACGCATAAGAAAGAATAACTGCAGGGATAAGTATACGTAATAAAATGTTTTATTTACAGTTGCTATATCTCTATTATTTTATCGACGAATGAAGGACACGGCACTTTACGTGAAAATTGCGTTGGAAACCTGTTCACAATAGTATTTGAAGTATTGAAGCGGATTGCGATTTGAGGGAGTGAAGAAAAATGTGAATAGTCTACTATGGTATGAGAGCCTGCTTGAATTTGAATTCCTTTTCGGGATGACGAGCTGTTACGTGCTCCCTCAACACGTCCCTGCGTTTCGTCTTGTATTGACAGTAATAGCAGTAAAACTGCGCCGGCTTGAAACATTCGTACTTCATGTGTCTCTTGTAGTTGTGTCCGCAAATGTAAGAATACTCTGTCATATCGCAGTTGTCGATCAAGTTGTTCACATCGACGAACCTCATCTCGTTGCCCCTAGACCTTTCGTCGGACTCGTCCTCATCGATGTCCGCATCGCCATCGTCGTCTGGAAATTTATGAACAAATTTCTTGATTAATTAAAATATTGCTAGCTTCGGCATAATCGGCTCTAGACCAAATTAAAAGGAAAATTAAAATCAAATGAATATTGTAAAGTTGTGGTCTTTGTCAAGGTATTTTTTTCTTTTTCTTTTTAATATTGTGCAGTAATTAATAGTTTTCTTTTATACAGG
>UELV01138002.1:0-21657 GCA_900490015.1 Megastigmus stigmatizans
TATATATATATATATATATATAAGAGAGCATGGGGTCGTAATATGAAAAAGCGAGAGCGTGGCCGCATCGTCGATGCAGCTGCAAACGTACAGTCGGATCAATTCGCCAATTGACTGTGCCCCGAGTCACCCAGATTGTACACAGCGACTTTCTTTCTGCTCTCATCTCTATATAAAAAAAAAAAAACAACGTATATGGATGGTCAGAGGAGGCCAATAGGAGGAATCGTATTATAGGTTTTCAAGGCCGAGTTTATGTACAGAAGTACAGCAGACAGACTTGAACCGCGTTTAACCCTATAATAATCGTAGCAGCTGAGATCCGAGAGACGTTAATTCAAAAGAATAGAGTACGAAGTGCTGCTATGACCAAGTGATTCGATCAGAGGTCAAATATCGTTTGTACGCATGGCGCACGATTACTCTTGATTAGCACCTCGAGATCCCTTTCGCACAGCTTCTATCCGATGATTTCTCTCTCAGCCGAGGTGCCGAGCTGAAATCGAGTGCAGACGCAAATAAGGCTTGAGCCATGATGAACTCAAACCTTTAACCTTGACAATGTTTCTCATATGTATACGATCATCGAGTACATGATATATTTTAATCATTTATTCTATACTACCTTAATTAGGTTGGCAAGGGAAAGTCGATCTTTCGATTGAAAATTTCCGCTCTGCATAAAATTGCAAAATTGTGACATTTTATCGCCTCATCAAAGCGATCACTTTAAGATAAAACTAAAAGACTAGAATGAGAGAAAATTCTCGATACGCTGGTCTTAAAATTCTTATAAATAGATATGCTTGGGCGATGGAATGCACCGGATGAGACACAAAGAAAACAAGTACGGGCACATATTGAAAGTCATATCGGAATCAATGATAGCTGTGTGTTATTGAAAAGTAATCTTATCTCGAAAAGGAAAAATATTTCACGACGTCATATCGTATTGCTTAATCAAAATTCAATACGGAATCGATACGTATATATACAGTATTTATATATATCTATTCAGTATATATTCTTTTATGATAAACAAAAATTGTGTTTGCCTTTGACAACAGTTCTACGAAGCTGAAATTTGTAGATTCTCAATTTTGCCGATGGGCATCGGCTCTGATACTCTGATTAATAAATAAAATATATTGCATGTCAAGTGACTTCGTTCGAAAATGAAACATCTAGAATTTCAGCGGTTGCAAAACGAACGTTTACAATTGAAAAGTCAGTTAAATCAGCAATTTGAATTATATATTATTTTCGAAGTCAGCAAACTAACCAGGGCGATTCGAATAGTTTTAAATAGTCAGCGCCAACGAGTACATGCCTGCGCTGTATAATTTCACCGGAAGGACATGGAAATATATTTTAATCATTTATAATGCACGACAGGTCTATAATATACCTTAAACATCTTTAATCGTTATTTTAATCCACTTTGTACAGCAGGCCCATAAGATCGTGACTTCTGTTGTGCGCTCATTAAAAAGACCGAACGCTGCATTTTCGGACAGTCACGCTTACCTCATCCCCGCACTGACAGCCAGAGAGGCCGAAAACGACGAGGAAGAAGAAGAAGGCGAAGAAGAAGGAAGAGGATCGTCAGCAGCAGAGAGTCAGCGTATAAGCCGGGTGTCGCTCGCGAATATTAAATATAATTCACTGTACAGCGCCGCCGAGCGCGCGGCCCATCAAATTTTCATAAAGCGCGACCCAGAAAAGCCTCTCTCTTTCTCTCACTTACCCGCAATTCAATACTATTCGTCTTCATAAATTTTTCGGGGCCACACACATACACACACACACACACACAGCGGAGTGAGAGAGAGAGAGAGAGAGAATGGAAAGTTGAATATATAGAGCATTTATAGAGTCGTAAGTTTAGCTCTCGCGAGAGAGCGAGCGCGCGGGGTTTGTGAATTTATAGGGAAGGGGGGGGGGAAGAAAAAAGGAGTAGGAAAGCAATTACGGCGGAGGGCCACTGGCACGGCTGCCGCTGCTACTGGTGCTACTCGGGTGTACTTGCAGGTTATGGCATGAAAAATGACGCGTCACTTATTATTATTTTCGCTCGGTCGAGACGAGCAAGAGCGACGGGTAAGTGTCGATCGATTGCCGCATGTAACTATCTTGCTTCATATTTACTCCATTACTTACTGCCTTGTCAAAAAAAAAAACAGCAATAAAAAATCCAGGTCCCTTGTCCGTTTAAATATTATACTAAACTGTGAGCCGAATCGTTTTTTTTTTTTATTAACAAGGTTCTCGTCACGATATAAAATATCGAAGATCGTAGCCAAGTCGGTTACAATCGATCAGCCCAGCATTTTCTCCGGGTATTCTATATCCAAGGCTGCATCCAGCATCCGCCCAATACTATAGATGACGACTCGATGCATTCGCTCAGCTGCACGGATCTCTAAATTTGAGTGGTGTGTTCACCAGGCGGACACACGCCAAGTGCAACCTCTGCGCCCGAGAGGAATTCATTTAAAGACGAAGCCGGGCTCGCTGCTCTCGTAAAATTTACGAGTGAGTATGCGTGTGTCGGTGTGTGTGTGTGTGTGTGTGTATATGTGTCGGTGTGTGTGTGTGTGTGTGTCGGTGTGTGTGCAAGTGCACGAGACGGGGGAGAGAACCAGTAAGTTATGCGCGCAATAAGTGTCAGGTAACTCGATTGCGCCGACATTGGCCGCGACGGTCCGGGGACAGCTTGAAGCTCTCTCCCTCTCTTTCTCTCTGCACAAGCACGCCCCGAAAACCGGTTAGGCTGCTGCAGAGGGCTACACGGTTATGTGTGTGTGTGTGTGTGTATGTCCGTGTGCGTGTGTTTGCGCGCGCGTTAATTAACCGCAATGAATCGAGATCGATTCTAAACGTGCGACAAGTGGGTCAACGCGCGCATACCTCGCGAAAGTTGTCGTTGGCTCTCGCGTGTGTGTATGTGTGCGTGCATGCAGACGTGAACACAGAGAGGTGCACGAGAGGACCTTATAAGGACTGGACACGCGAAAAGGCCAAAATAAATTGGTCGACTTTTGACTTTTGCAGCCGAGAGAGCATTGCCGAGGATAAATGAGCGCTTGCATCCTCCAGCGGTTCGGCGATATCTTCGAGAGATGTAATATTTATTCCGAGAAACGAAATTCGGGTCGGGTTGAAATTGATTATTGGCGAATTATTCGTTATATAAGGTACTGTGATTTTGAAACGTGCTTTTTTCGAAATTAAGAATTAAATGTATTTAGTTATTTCGGGGGCTTATGACAAAAATTCGATCTCATTAATAGTTGCTCGTATTACTGGAATCAATAATACACATCACGTCTACTGGGGCCATTGTTAAAGCCACTGCCGCAATAATTGAAGAAACTTACCTTCCAATGGTATTCGGATCGCGGTTTAAGCTCTTGCGATAAGTTCGTAGAATCAATAAATAACCAAGACGAAAAGTGATCTTAAACGGTTGTACTGGGTAATTGCTCCATTCCCAAAATCACGTTAAGAATACACACCAGCTCTTAAAATTAATGCATAGCGTATTACGCGCTAATTCTGAGATTTTATTATTAAAATGCTCGACTCAACGGTTAATAAAGCTCATTTCATGTAAAACTTTCATCTCTGGGTGCAAGTAGGAATGACGCAATTAAGACTGTGCGGTATTATAGAGTAAATTACGCAGTGTTCCAGAGAACAGTCCGGTTATCTTATTGAGATGAATTTTTTTATGGGTCAAAGTGAATTCCTTCGTAAATGCTAAAAATACGTAATAGAGCCGTGGAACAACGTTTTTAACGCGAAAGGGATAAATGAAATTTAATTACGCCAACTTTTTTTCGTTCGAATTAAATTCGTATCGTGCATATATATAGTATATATATAAAACACACGCTGAACGTGCACTTTCAATTTATCCATTCATGAAAGTTTGTAATAGTTAATTTATTTCATCGTTTGCTTGAACAAAAAGCTGAATGTGGAAGTTTGAGAAAGTTCTCTTATATGCATGCATAGCGATCTAATTAAATCAAATTTGTAAGTGCATACGGTGGATGTATAAGTTTAAATTGTAATTGCAATTAAAACTGTAATCGCGAGTCACTTTAGTATACCTGCTGTTTACTTTAACTTTACACATTTGTAAACCATTAGTGACAATATTTATATGCGGTGGCGAACTTTTGAACGTGTTTTGCTTAAACCTTTATTATTAAATTTTTTTTAGCGATACATAATCCCATACAATAAATATTGGAATAAAACGAAATATTGCGTGTTCCAAACGTCAATATATCGACAAGTTTGCAATTACAAAATTAAATAAATAATGGTTGAAATTTACCTGCTAAATAATGAATGGACAATAATTCTTAATTTAAATAATAGTATTTCTTGTCAACTCGTTCTCGTTATATTTATTTATTTATTTATTTATTGATAAACGAACAAAACATGTTTAATTGAATAATACCATAACTTTTTTACTCCAATCGCGAAAGTTTCCATTACTTTGCACAACAACAAACTTCAGAACCTCTTAATTCTTCCACATTCTGGGCAAATTCACCCACACCAAAAACCAAAAGGACTGGAACAAAATTAAAAAAAATGACTTACCTAGTAGACAGTGGAGCAGCAGAATCGCGAGGGCGAATCGTCGCACAGAGTTGGCCATTGCGATGAATTTCCTTGGGCAGACCGTCGGATAGATCAGCAGGCAGTTTGCGAGTGCGCGCGCAACAAAAAAATAACGCAGAAGCAGAGTCCCCGGGTTTGTGTATTAATAAGCGAAGCGTCGCATCAACCGATACTCTCACATTATAGCGGGCCCGCGGGACTCAGAACACAGAGACGCACTTACAATCGCACGAGACACCACCGGTATAAGAGAGACAAGGCACGTGCGCGCGCGCAAGCACACACGCAGCTGTTATACCGCATACGAGCTTCACTCGGACACTCGGCAAACTTTCATTGCGCGCGCTCTCCTCTCTTTCGCGCGGGGATTTCCTCACGTGTGCAGTACACCGGAGAAGTGGCAATATGGGAGGGATCTTCTCTTTAGGTTTTTATATAAATGATTCTCTCTCTCTCTCTCTCTCGCTCTCTCGTACCCGCGCGTTTTTATGTTTGTTCCTCTCCTCACTTAATTGCGATAAACAAAAAGTACACTTATCAGTCGTCCCACGTCGCTGCCTCTAGTCGATGCGTTCGGGCGCTTTCCGCTGAAAACAGAAAAAAATAGAATTTTTCAAGATTATTATTATTCTGACCTTAATAGTGGTGGAATGTTTATTTCATATGTCGCAACGAGTAATGGGAGATATAAAGATATTACGACGACTGTTCATCGGTACTAATAGGATACGCTAATAAATGACATTGTAAGCAAATGATCAAACATTTCAAAAGTGGTCGTTAAAGAAGTTGGGATGAACCATTGTGTTTGCGTAAAAAAAAAAAACAATGGTTTATCCTTGCTATGTGCTTCTTTAAGGCACGTACAGTCGCATCATCGGTAAATAACGCTATCTCGTTTCCATTTTTCTTTTTATTTATTTGTTCCCCCTATGCATTGGGTCCCAATATGTCACCATTCGCATGTACGGCCAGTGGGACTTTTTTCATTTTTTAGTTTCACTTTCATCACCCCGAATTAGACGTTATTTCATGCACCGCTGGAGCTGAGAAACGGACCCCGAAGCGCGTTGCTTCTCTATCACTTTTCTCAACTAAGGTATTTCAAACCCACACTCTTATACGTTTGTCCAACTTGACTAAACCGCATCACTTTGCATAAGGCTATAATTGCAGGAAAAAAAAGGCCAGGCGAGGAATCCCGCGTGTCTAGCTCCTCAAACAACACGGCGAGCGACTACATTTTCTATTTAACGATCGACACCGTAGAACTTCCACTAACTCATATAAGTGCGCGCTAAGGCGGTCGGGCTTGAAAAACATTTTAATTTCGCGGAACTATCATCTTGCGTACTTTCTCGCAAGAATCACCGTACGGGAGAGAGAGGAAAAACAGGAATCGGACGGCAGCAGCGTAAACAAACAACAACGCTCGCTTTCATATACGGGCGCTTCTCTCTCCGCGAGCCGCGCTACAATGAGAAATTCCGAATTTCCGCAGAAAAGTTTTAAAGCATAATGTAGTGCTTGCGCTCACTTCTCTCTCTCTCTCTCTCTCTGCTGTGTGTGCGTGTGCGCGCGCGCGCGTGTATGTGTGTGTGTATGTGCGTGTGTGTGTGCGTGTGTGTGTGTTATGAGCGTGCGCGTATAGCTCGAGCTTAGTCAAGTCAATTAAGCGTCGGACCTGTCAAGACTCACCAAGCAAATATTATCTTAAGCATCTCTCCCTCGACGAGTTTATATATATATATATACGTACAGGCGAGAGCGCCTTTGTATACATATATGTCGAGTTTTCAGGCTTTAAAACGCCGCGTGTGCCTGCGCGAGCGTGTCGCGATTCTACTTGCAAAACTCGGCTTGTACGAGACAATACTGCGCTAGAACGAGTCGTCGGGAATTTCTGACGCTTTAACGGCGCGCGACTTCGTCTTGCGCTGGGTCTTGAGGGAATTTAGCAATTTGGCATAGAAAAATAAAGATTGCATTTGAAAATCAAATATTTTTATAGCCTGATTATAAGATGATAAAAGCTGATTCGTAAGAGAAACTGAAATTATTGATTAAATTTTTAACGAAGGAAGAATTTTGCAGTAATGAGATTATCGTGAAAATCAAAGTACAACAATATTGCTACTATTTAAAAGCTTCAAACACACCAAAGTCAAAGGTTATTTTGATAATTTTAACAGCTTTTATACTTGGAATTGTACTCAACACTGTAGAACAAAATTAATTGCAGTCGATCATAAAGCCCACTTTAGTCGCGATTATCGCTCTTTTGATCCCAAACAAAAGCATTAATATCCTGTTGCACCTTTAAACTTGCGGAATCGTTTCACACACATTTCGCAGAATTTTAAACAGAAAAAACTTATTTTACCTGTCGATAATTTTGAAACGCTTGTTTAATGTCGGTGCACCGAACACAATTCGCTATTCATGAATGAGTTTTATGAGAAGGGAAGCGATATTGTTCGTGATTAATGAAATGCTGTATATATAGAGGCGTCAAGCCTATTGGGTCGCATTGAAACTGCAAATTGCACGTGTGATGTAAAGCACCTTGACTGGATTATCACTATTAATGCGTTTATCGTTTAACTTGATTCAAATTCTTATAAGGGGTATAAGGTGAAAAATAAAGATGTCATTTAGTGAATCCAAAGAATTTAATACAAACATTGACATTAAAATCTTAATCAATGAATATTTACTGGTATTATGGTTAATGATTAATTTATTAAACTCTAATACACCAGAGAATTTTGTTGGTAAACATAAATAAAACATAATTAATAACCTAAATAAGCTGTTTGTTCTGCATTAAAACGTGTTTTATAAATTCAACTTTTTATAAGTATTTATAAAGCCTAAAATTTTCAATAAACTTGCAAATAAATACACACTAAAATGTATGAGTAAAGTAGTTACAGGATCGAATGAAAACTTAAACGCTACGAAGTCCGTTGCGATAAAAGTAAAAAATTTAATATGACGGAGAATTACGTTGGAGCTAAATTCCAAAGAAACACGAAGATGAAGTTTAATATTTGCATAAATTCACAGCACTGCATACAGTTTTAATTTAAGCTTTAAAACGTAAATTATTCAAATGTTCAAACACCAGTTAAAAGTTAATGTACCGACACTCCGCGCGATATCGAAAATCCAATATTAAAGCTCGACTTTCATTACCCAAAGTAACCTCGACTTGCTAAAAATGAGATTTGTTTAAATTACCAGTCGTCACAACACCCCCCCCCCCCCCCAGTTCTATTACAATCTCATATAATCATTGAATCGCTTTCAAAGTTTTGGTGTGGTGAAAAAAGTTCCATTTACACAAGTTGTCCCATCACCGTCATCGTGATTTATTTAAGCATCGTAAGATGGAGAGTGGATGATCTGTGTGTGTGTGTGTGTATTCGCTATGTTCTTTTTCTCTCTTAATAACTCTGACATTTACACCGACTATATTTTTGATCTCCAGCGGGGCGAGCGCGGCCATAACTACCTTCTGACAGAAGAATGTCATCGTCAAAATAAATACTAAACCAAAAATCTATGATGAACTCACATCTGCTGATGAATGACGCACGTGCAATGTAAATACCCGCACACTTCAACTTTACGAGTGGAATTCCTCGTCTAACGATAATAATAATGATCCCTCAGCTCTTTCGTTTCGAATGACGTTTTATCGTGCAAAAAATGTAAATTACGAATCTGACATTATAGTAAATTGGACTAATTGCTACCATAACATCTATTTATCACTATGTACAGTACGGTGTAAAATATATTTTAGAATCAAGATGAAGAGAATACAATGCATTCCTAACTACGTACCACTATCTCACCAGAGTATCAACTTTGAAATGCCATTCAACCACATGGTCAATCAAAAACAAAAAATAAAAGAACCACCGTTCCATTCACAAACCGCTACGTCTATATACGAACTGTCAATTCCAGTCTGGCCGCAAGATTAATCGCGATCTCAATATCAATGTCCACGCCACAGACTCGCGGTGTATTAATATTTTGACAGCGCATTCTCAGATAATCGTATATATCCGCGGCATGATACCGACGCGTAGGTTCGAATCAACTCTTGCATATTAGCACCTACACACGCACAATTAACGGTTGCGAGTTGCAGTAGCAAGAACGAAAGAGAGAGAGAGAGAGAGAGAGAGAGAGAGAGAGAGAGAGAGAGAAATATCTCGAGATAGGCCAGAGACCAGGTATATACACCAGCATTTAATCGCATCGAGTTTCCTCTGTCTCGACTGATATTTATTACACACTAGCAACGGCAGCAGCAGTAGCAGCAGCAGCAGTAGCAGCAGCGAAATAACAGCTGAAAAAAGGCGAAAGAAAGCGCCTTTCGCAAGTTTCGTGCGCACCGCGCAAACACCGGTCTTGGGTGTATCGTATGAGTAATGGAAGCGGTGTGGAAATTCATACACACACACAGAGAGAGAAAGAGAGGCGAGGAGGAGAGAAGAGGGCTGCACGCGCTATCTTTACGGGCGCGACCGGCCGTGTCCATACAGCTTTATCAGCGTGAAAGAGTATATTAGGAGAGGCTGATGGCGAAGGTTTCAGGTGCACATGTACGAGAGATAGAGCGAAAGAGAGAAAGAGAGAGAGAGAGAGAGAGAGAGAGAGAGAGCTGGCGGTACACAGAGCAGAAAGAGAGTAAAAGTCCTCGAGCCTATTTATAGAGAAAAAGCAGCAGCAGCGATGGGACGTGTGAGTGCATGCACATGCGCTACTGCCGATACACACGGCTTATATACCCCCCTTCCCCCGTTCTCGTATATACGTGTACACACGTGGTGTTTTTTTTTGGTTTCGTGCGTGTGTGCTGTTGCTACTGCTGCTGTTGTCGTGTGTTTTGCGCCTAGAGGCGAGGCGCCACCCCGGATTCTTTATGGATGCTGCTTTGATTTTGTACGGCGTTGTGCCAGCAGCTGCATGGGATATATTGTATTAGTTTGCGCGCGAGCTGCTGGAGATCGAGACGAGTTTGTTGAATCCTGCATATAGCTCGATTTTATTATTACAGCTGGAGCGCATCCAATTGGAAATGCACGATGAGCAACTTGCTTAAGTAATGCGGATTGTAATCCTCACTCAAATCCGACGCCGTGAAATCATTAATCAATGCTAAATTAAGCGTTGAACATAAGAGAAAAAAGATCAGAACGTCAAGGTTTTACCGTATGAAGTTATTGGTTCTGGTCAGTTGCGACTCTCTCCGACATCAACGTAAATCATGACTTTACAGGATCGCAATTGCTGCTGTCACGGCTATAAATGGCGATGTTATAATTCCAATTGAATCTCGCTTGCTTGTAAGCCGTGTACATACCCGGATTGGCAATCTTGTAACTCTCTCGTCGCCGTCGTAATTTCGTTTATTCTCCTTCACGGTTCAATTATTCAACAACTTTCAGTGACCTCAACCACTTGGGTGGTAATGGAGCTCGTGAAACGGACTTTCAAATTTGGTCCCCGAAAGCATTTTACAAGTCCGAATTTGAACTGTAGCACCGCTTCTACTTAATTTTAAGTAACGTGGGTGTGGTGAAGGATTGTTAGCGAAATTGTCTTTTACAATTCCAGAAACCTTATATTCATGACCGTAACATTCTCAGAATACTTAATCCATCACATTCCACCGTATAAAACATCCCCGTAGCATCAAACGAATCCATTACAGTTTCGAAATCAACCATCTCAGTTGCACGTATATACGATGGCCAACCTATCGCAATCATTCAACGTTAGCTGCCCAACGTAAGCCGTCATTACTAGAGGGGTCAGGAGATGCACCAACGCGATCCACGAACTCCCAACAATGCGCTACAACATCTAGCTGACCACTAGCAGCAGCAGCAACATCTCGTCCGAGCAGCACGTAACACACACACACACACACACGAGTGGACGTCTTATCGCTCAGCCAGAGCCCTGCTCCGAGATAATATCGTCGGTCCGCGTGCAGGCGTCTAAACAAAAGCCAGCGATAAATCATCGCTCTTGCGTTTAGAGCCCTCCCTCCCTCTACCATATATATGTATATACCACGGGGCTCGAGAGAGAGAGAGAGAGAGAGAGAGAGAGAGAGAGAGAGAGACGACCGGCCGCGTCGTTAAATTCTAAAGGCCCGAAGGTCGCGGCGGCCGCCGCCGCCGCGTGTGTGCACCGCTGCCCGTTTAAATGGCCGCGCGGCGTGGCAGCGGCACCAATTTAGCATTTTTTCGCCAATTTTTCGCCCCACCGCTGCGTCATCGGCACGCCAGCTATTTATATACACTCTCGCACATCGCGGACACTCACATTCACGCATACACGTACGCGAGCTGGTTCTTTTCTTCTTTGACCGTCTATATGGAGCACACGGGGAACAGCGGCTGCGGGAGGCGTGGGTGTAACGCATTATGTACGTCAACGGATCCGCGGTAGCAGCACCGGCAGCGGCTTTATAGCCGCAAAACGTGCTGTCCGCTCAAAATATGTGCATGTGTATCGTGGATGTGTGCACGGTTGTATAGGCGATGCGAAAAACGTCCTTTTGCAACGTGTGGCGCCGCCGTAGCAGCGACGTTATAATCGTCGTCGACGTCGTGTCTCGAGGTCAGAAAGAGACTCGCTCTCGGCTCCTCGCGTGTGCGGGATCGCTTTCTTCGTACACCGTGTGTCGTGTGTATGTTCTGTATACGTCGGCTATGTGAAATCTGGCGGGTCAAATGTTTCAAATCTTTGCTGGTCTTTGCAGGAATGTCTTTTTCTTTTGCGCTTTCCGAGATTCTTTTTTTCTTTTTGACTGCGGTGTAATGCGTTGGTCGACGTGCAAAGCGATGTTGGGTCGAGCGGTTTCTTTTTTGTTTTTAAATGTCTTCATTCGGTATATATTTAACCGCGTTCTGGAAATAGTTACTGGAGGGAATGAGTTTATGTTGATGAAAATTGGCCCAGTGCTCGATTCTTGATCATGTGTAAATACATAAGTAAATTATTGTTTTATGAATTTTTCATTATATACTCTTTAATCGTATTGATGTTCAATAATCAAGATGACTGTATAGATATCTTTTAATTCTAATTAAAAATAAATATATTTGCTAGAAATTGATATTTACATTGAATGGAAATACGAGGCGTTGCGATTTATATACATCACAATACACTGTGACCATCAAGACTTTTATTAATAAAATTTATTCTGCTGCGTAATGATCTGTAATAAGCTATACATTTAAAAATTGACTTCCATATACATGCATCAAAGTGTAATTAATCCTATATACATCTTGACAGTTGAATCACGAACGTAATTAATTAATGTACACACGGCTCACTGCTGCACAGACATCTACATCAAACGCGCTATACAAAGCTCCGAAAGGTATACACGGATTCTAAATTGCGTTTTTAATGATGTAAGTTCCACAATTACTGCAAAGTATCATTATCGCGGCTGCTTATTCTCGCCTCGGACAAGCAAAGAGCGCTTTTGCAGAAGTTTGAAATTTAATTTTTCACGAGTGACGCGCGCGCGCACGCGACAAAGTGAGCAATCGCAATTTCAAAAATAAATATAGGTCGCCGACCAGGGAAGTTTTACATTTAATACAAAACCAGAGAGAATTTCCGCACGGCCAAAATAAGCGCAATTTAGCTAAAGACATATAGCTCGTAAAAGGAGCACACAGCCGGAAAGCATTAAAAAGCGAGTTTTCCCCCGCCGGCAGAGCATAGAGAAGGAGGAAAAAAAATTGGCCTCGCCCGTTAAACTTTTCGCACGCAATATCGCCCCGGGCTCGGCTCAAGGTGCAACGACGATTTTAAATTTGTAAGCACCGCGCTCCACCCTCGCCCGTATATATAGCAGCCAGTGGGGCAATTTCACGAGAAACGGTCTCCCCGTGCACATATAAGTGTGCAGGAGGCGTCGCTTGTCCTCGTCGATTCTCACGGCTCTACGCTCCTCCAGTAATGGGAAAATTCTTGAGCTGACGCTCGCGTGTTTTTCTCCTCGGGGGCAATACTATAAGCCACGAGAGATCTCTCTCTCTCTCTCTCTCTTTATTTTTGCGTTTCCGGCCGGAAGTTGTCATTGGCAACCACGGAAAAACCCGGGGGTGACCGCTTCTCTTCTCAGCAGCAGCCAAGACACTGCAGGTCCATTTGACTCGAGGGTTACGGACAGCAACGGTACAGCAGCAGTGGTGCACCACTTGTTGCTACATAATTAATCGAGGCTCGTCGCGCGAGCAGTATAATTTTTGGCCTCACCGGCGGTGCAGCGCAGAGTCATTTTTTCCGGCCAACTGCGACGCGCAAAAAGTCCTTCCCTTCTCTCGGGCGCAGATAGCTAAAGAGAGGGCAGGCAAGATAGAGAGAGAAAGAGAGAGGAAGAGAGAGAGAGAGCGAAGAAAGAGAGGCAGAGGAGAGCATAAAGAGAGGTGGAGGGCGGTTTACACGCGCGTTCCCCGGAAATGAGAGCTCAAGTGCGCAATTTGTCAACCGGCATCTCGACCTACTTCGCCTCCTCTCTAGCGCCACTTTGCGCCTCTCTTCCCGCACTCCTCTCTCTCTCTCTCTCTCTCTCTTTTCTATATCTCCTCCTCCTCTCCGCGTAGCTCTGGCACTTGTCCCAAAGATCCGAATTTGATTTTCATTTAGGGAAAAGTCCGTTAACGAGCGCCGAGCCGCGCGCGCCCGCGCGACTCACCTGATTTATGTCCTCCTTTATGTTCGCCCTCGCACACACACACACACACACATATATATGGATATAAATGTGTCCGTGACGCGCGGAGTGATTCGAGAGCGCACTTTGGGCAAGCCTCGTAAATTACGCTCCAACGTGTCGGCGTATTATTGCGATTCTATATAGTATACGTCTTCTACGAGAGTAGGGAGTTGAAAGGAGAAACTATACGCAATCCTCTTATGGTGCATTTGAGTCGCGAAGGAAAAAGAAAACTATATATATAGAGACCGCAATGTGTATATATATACGGTAAGAGGGAGCTAAACAATTCCTGACGCAGTCGGTGAACCGCCGCATCTCTTATAAGCGCGCGACACGATATCACCTACATATATATGCGTCTCTGCACCAGCCGTCGTCGTTTCATTAGCCTACGCCAACATTGGAAATCCCGTATAACGCGTCCTGACGTATATATAGAAGAGAGCTGCCGATGGTGTGCGCAACAGCTGTGAAGCATTGGCTGGTGTATAGTATATCGAAGCGTCGAGACTCGAGGACTGTCAAATTAAGTTTCGTTGTTTGTGCGAGCGAGTGTCTCGGACTGGAATCTCGGATCGATGAATTGATCTTATACGACTAGCGAGACATGTTTCTATTTGTCGTCGTTGAATTGACGCGTGTCTCGTTTGATTTTTCATTTAAGAATTATGCGGCTGTAGCATTTGATTGGACTTGATTTTTCCATTTATTGAACTCGATGCTCAAACACATATATATGTATACATATATTCGATACACATATGCAGAGCACGAAATCCAATGAATCCGCTTAAAAGCTCATCTTGAAAAAATCCAAAATCGGACGATTATATACGCACCATTGCCGACGACCGAAGTTAAATCGCTATAAAAATCCATTTAACAAGTCATCGGTCCACATCGAAACAGTAATCAGCCGGCGATTTTTACTCCGGCGCGCGAGCCACTGGCTGATTTCAATTTGTCACATAATAATGCCCGCCACGTGATCGCTCATTAACGGCGCGCTGCTACTGCTGCACAATCACAACTGGTTACGTCGGTGGTGCAGTGCGCGAGCTCGAGCCCATAAAACCCGCGGCATAAAAGTTAACGGCACGCGCGCCGAGTTGGCGACGACGCGTGGAATACTAATGGATTTACCGCGAGGCATCGCGTGTCATTTTCTTCTCCTACATATACATATACATAATATAACAGACCGCGTGCGCTATGAAAAATGATGCGGCGCGACAATCTTCGGAGACGCTATACAGCAGTGAATGTATACTAATATCCCGATGTGTAAACGCGCTCGAGGTTATTACACGGTATAATATCGAACGATTCACGATGACGGTGTATGTACAGCTGTGCTGCACTCGAGATATATTTGCGGGTCGAAAAACTCTCGCGCGCCAATCACACCGTGTCGACATTAATTAATACGCGCGAGACGCGCTCCCTTGTATAATTGTACGAGTGTACGCATCGCACAGTAGTTCTCGGTCATAACCGGATGCAGATGCATTCAAGAGGGGTTCAGCCGCCACGCTGGTGTGGCGCGACGCGCAAAGTTTTCAAGCGCTCTGTGCCCTTATACCGCCGCCTATGCTAATTCCTCGTCCCCGAAATTTCACTGCATCGCATTAAAACTTGGACCTGCAGCTGGGATTCATAGTTTAGTCAATGTATTGATTTAGAGCTACCGCTGAGCGGAGGCGAGAGCAGAGACAGCTAGACGTCTGCGGATATTGTTTTACATGCCGACCTCGATGCTCGCGCGAATCGCTCTTTCGCATCGCTTCGGAGAAGAAGACTTTCCTTAACTTCGTTTTATTACCGATGCTGTAAGAGTTGAGTGCACAGCCGATATGATGAAAAACTTTTCCAGTAGGTTAACATAATCATGGTGATGTAGCTCTTTTATTACGCGATTCATCTCCGAGATATAATATTTGTGGTACTTCTATAGCCAATGAAAATTCAAGAATTTCCTTATGGGAAGGGAAAAAAAGCAAAGGTAAAAGGTCGGGGGCATATAGAGGTGCTTAATCGTTCCGAAAACCCGTAAAAGGAGAAAATAAAATAAGCAGATGCACCGGCCGATTGTTCTTTTGCGGCGACGCATTTAAATGTCCATGCAGTATTCCAAGTGATTGCGCGCCAGCACATGTATACCGCAGCCATAAACGCGACGCATTTCATTGACCGTTGTGTCGACCTCTTCCGACTCTTTACCCAACGCTCGCTTCTGTCAATCACTGGCGAAAATCACACGCAGCCCCGAAAAAGCATGGCGGCCAAAAACCAATTAGCATTTTTAGGACAGGACTATTATTTGGAATTAATTTCGTTAAAGGTGTATATACACAGAGTGGATTCGATCTGTCAACGGATCACGCTGGCAAACACCGGTTTCTGACGTAATTACTGCTGCGCGCGTTTAGCCTCGCGTCGCTCAACCCAAAGGAATGAGAAATTTAGTTTAGTTAATGGGTTAACGGACTAATAGTCATACACTCCGTGGATGCGTGCAAAACCATTCTATTCTAGATCGGATCTATTAAAGCTGCATTGATGCGTTCGTTCACCCGTTGCCTACTGACATTATGCGCACTGCACACGCCTACACTTGGCGATCTGCTGCATATCATTCGTCTCTCTCTCTCTCTCTCTCTCTCTCTCTCTCTCTCGCTATCTCTATCTCTCGACTGACGACCGAAGAAAAGCAGCAACGGCGGCAAAGCTGCAGGCGGAAGGAAGTCGGGAAAGAGGTTAATTTCAAGGAAGAAGTGCGAAAAAGGTTGAAGAAGAAATGGGGAAGAAAAAGGTGAAAATCCTCTCTTTCTCTCTCTCTCTCTCTCTCTCGCTCTCTATCACTCGGCGCAGGCAGTAGCAGCAGCAGCAACAGCAGCAAAGCTTCACGGCGAATGATTATGCCCGTCGCGTTTCGCGATAAATTCGCCATTTACGAGTGGCGCAGCGGCGCGCGGCGCAGGCCGCAAAACAGGAAGTACCGAACAAATCGTGTTTGCATTTCATCTCTGGCGCCGAGCTCTGCTATATAGAGAGAGAGAAAGAGAGAGAGAGAGAGAGAAGTGAAAAAGTGAGAGAGAGAGAGAGAGAGGCCCCACGCTATCCAAGCACGTTCGCTAAACAACCGAGCAGCGGCTCTCCGTGCTCTCTTTCTATATATATACTCGACTTTCTTATCCTCCACCTCCTTCTTCTCCTTCTTCTTCTTCTTCTTCTTCTCGGCAAGAGAAGTCTTT
The DNA here is from genome assembly GCA_900490015.1 of Megastigmus stigmatizans. Lineage (NCBI taxonomy): Eukaryota > Metazoa > Arthropoda > Insecta > Hymenoptera > Megastigmidae > Megastigmus > Megastigmus stigmatizans. Next base: position 16,675 of record UELV01138002.1, read on the forward strand.
CCTTTAATTCAAGCGCCTAGGCTCTAGACACTCGACGCCGCCGCTACACCGCAAAGTAAGTTTGTCGAAACGTCGTGTGAACGTATACACGTACGTCCCCTGCAAATTCAATGTGTCGCAAAGAGGGGAGGCATAGGGAGAGAGAGGGGGGGAGGACTTTGCGCGACATTCCTTTGCACAACGATTAAGAGGAGAGAGAAAGAGCGTCATGTTGCGCGCGCTATGTATATCGAAAGAGAAGTATGACTTATTCATGCTTCTAGCATAAGGTTATAATTCTCGCATCTTTTTGACCTGCAGTTATTTATGTCGGGATTATGCACGCGTTTGAGAAACCGTTTCTATATACGAGTGAGCAAAATGTCTTCTCGAAATATATATATATATATATTATACACACGATGCAGTGCACAAATGCCACGATATTGTTCTTTGTTCGGGGATATTAAAAATAGAGCATAATATATCTCCGATAAAATGAAAAGCCGATAGACGCACGCGTGGCGGAAACCTTATCCTGATTAAATTTACATTAGATGTGCACGGACGGATGCGCGCGCGCAGGCTATTAGACACTAATTGGAAATTTAGATAAGTGCAAGCGGAGATCGGAAAGACACCGCCGCCGGCGCCATGGTAATATACATGTATATATATGTATCGGACAACGCGCAGCATTCGACGAGAGCGTTGGACCGGCTTTGCGGGTTAAAGATCAAAAGAACGCGCGCACTCGTGTCTATATGTATGGTATGGTGTGTATGTGTATATGTATGTACGCGGGCCGCTGCGGCGGAGCAATAATTAAGAGAAAGAGCCTTGGGCCTTATGAATATTAATCGAGGCGCTAGGCGCCCAAAGAAGCAAAACACCCCGACGCGCGCGAGAATTAACATAGTTTTTCTTCTCCTTCGCTTTTATTTTTTATTTTTTTATTTTTTCATTTTTTCCTCTCTCTCTCGCTCTTACTTTTTCGCTCTTTTTGACGAGAGAGAGAGAGAGAGAGAGAGAGAAGGCTGAGCCAGGTGAGAAGGAGCGAGAGACGCTGTTATTTCGAGGAAAAATTCTAATTTATTAGAGAGTTGGCGAGAGAGCGAGAGAGAGAGAGAGAGAGAGGAAAAGAGGCCAGATGAGGTCCAAGAGCCTTACAATATGCATCTCTTTTTTGCTCCTCCTTCGTTAAAACGCGCCGGCGTTATTATACTCTATAGTTTCTATTAAATATGCATAGAGCCATTAAACGTATACTGAATGTATGTGTGCGTTGCTCTGTGTGTGTGTGTGTGTATGCGTGAAATGCAATACTCTGGTTTCGAGATCGTTAACAAATAGGAATATATAACCGAATAGTCAATGTTTTTTGCTCGTGCTCGCGATGTATCAACTTTCGTACGGAGACTGATCTTTTACGATGGTATAATAACGGAATTTTATGACGGACATACTCTGTTTGAGTTTAGTGCACAATACCTTTGCTAAAAGTTTACGCGGACTATGGAATAAGTGGACAAAAAATACTAACAATTTTTCGTGTGACTATTACCTGCTACGCCAAAGACATTATAACAAAGAACGACTTTAAAAGTTCGAACGGTGTCTGATAAAAAAAAGGGGGATATTGCGCAATACTGTACCCTTTGAATATTCATGCACGCAGAATGATGGAACACGGCGCGAGAGACTTGACGAGGATCAAAGAAAAATTAAAGCCCACTTTAGAGACTCTTGCGCTAAATCTTGACTAATTATGGAGCTTAGAAATTTGCCTCATTAGACAAATAATCAAGATTCCATGTTGAGCAGGTCCCGGGGCCAAAGCTGATGATGATTATTTTAATCGATTCGCTCGTTCGAATACAAAGTGAACCTTTCTCTCTCTCTCTCTCTCTCTTTCTAGCCCGGCAAAATGAAACAAAATTAATTTCAACTTTATAATTAAAAGGAGCGATAATGCAATTTTTCATTTCAAGCAATTCTGCCGGGCGCAGATAAATTCAATAAACGCTTGGAGCGCGCGGCGCAAAAGCCGAGGGAATTTCAATGCACACGCAAACGGACAAAAATCTCTTCAGATTTTTTATTTAGCCTTTTATTAAAATAGTTTCAGTATAAAGCGGGGGCGAAAAAAATTTTATTTGGGGGGAGCAAAATAATGTGTAATCTCTTTAACTCGCGGGGAAAAGATGTAAAAAATACGTTCAAAATTCATAACTTTAAATGAATGTCATATCTAAATCGCGTGCAAAAACTTGACGTTTATTCAAATTCCACTATTTTCTATAGTTCGGCCTGTACTGACACACTTTTCGCTTGCAGCTTATACCTTTATGTCAAACTTTCCATCAACGAATTATTTTCAATTGTCCATCAAATTGCTTCATGTTCCCCTATACTATTTCAGATTATATAATTGACTTTATAAAAAGACAGAATTTCTTGGATATATTCTATATTCCTATTATGGATGAACCAAAAAATTGTTTTATTACTGTCAATTTTGTAATTTAACAAACACGAAATAAGTAGCGAAAATAAGTTCTGTAGATACTAGTCTAAAATTTTGGAATTTTTATTCGGCCCGATATACATGTTAATGGGAAAAAGATGTATCGACTCGATTAAGTCTATACATCGCGCGCACCTGTAAGCATAACTCACTTAAAAAAAAGGTAGCGAATAAAAAAAGTAATCTACAACAAGAATAATGAAGTTTCCCCAACGGTATTAAGAAAATGATGGGATGCGAGATTTAAGCAATTAAGCAAAGTTAATCACCCGGCAGTTTATTTTTACGGAAAAGTGGCGGCGCCTCTCGCGTTGCGTCGACTCTCTCTCTCTATCCTGAGGGAGCCATATAATACTTTTCCGGCAATGAATGATAAACTTTTATCTTTGCATGACAAATGGGGTTAACCGCACATTTGTCATCGGTACTTCCGGTTGTATACACAGCAGCTCGCCTCGCGGTCTCTTGCGCCGCTTGTGCGCTTGACAAAGACGAGTAAGTGCAACGGCCGACGATCGCACTGCGGTCGACCCCACCCCCCGTGTATTATACCCAGATTATCGAAAACAATGGATTTATGTCGGCGACAAATCAATTTCGCGTGTGTATACGAGTCTCTGCCACTGGCTTATGTTTCTTGGACATCTTGCCAGACAGGAGTGAAAAATTGCTTTTATAAAGCTCTGCATGCGCGGGGATCGACTGTGTGTGTGTTTTTTTTTATTATGTAAACGGAATTCGACGTTCTGGAACAGGATTATTTGTACGCTGATTCATTTATGAGCTGCGCGTTATTTTAGCGCATGAGCTACGTTGGTATTTTTCGAGTTGGTACTGCCTCCGAAATGAGGGACATACTGTACTAATGATTGAAGGAATGTCTATAAAATCGAATGAATCAGCCTGTGTTATTTTAAACAGCCACTCGTCTTCCGGTTCACGAAAATTCCCATCATTACTCATAGAACTTTAAATACACTGGGCGATCGTCTGGCCTGACTTTATATTCAGTTCCTTCAATTTTACTGACATCTTTAAGTAAACTCTTGCATAATGGAAAAAAGATTATAGGATTTGATGCAAAAAATATGCCAACTGTAAGCGATAATATTTTGTGGAATACATATTTTATTGAAGAGAAAAGAATTATTTTATGAAATAAGACACCAGAAAGCGATTCTTGGCCATTTGTGTTCATAGTTTTTACGATTATTTTATTTAAAAAACTTTATTATCTATGATATAGCAGTTTATAAAATGTACACACTTTTTCAATTAAAAATACTGGATAAATTGAAAAAATATCACATCGGGTCAACAATGTACGCGGGTATACAATAAAATAATAACAATATGTACTAATGGATTTAATTTTGAAATTACAATATGTTACATAATCTGAAATTTGTCATTTCAGAATCTTTCAAAAGATATCTTTAATTCGTATGAGAATAATATGGTCCATAATGCACTAAAGGACCCGCGGCTACCTTGGCATATCCACAATGTATTTTGCGTTTTCTAGGTCATTTCTAGCCACAGCACCCCATGCACTATCCGATAATTAATGACGCACTCGGAAACTTTCGGGAATAAAACGAGAGCGGTGCCACCCTTTGTCCGAATGATGTAATAGCTATTTTTGCACCTGTAAAGTATACATAGAAGCCCTCGGGCGCATTGGTCCATAGTCTCGACGCTGAAAATTCATAGTGTATCGCGCTGTCCACGAGAGCGTAACTACCAAAAGCTATAGGATATAGTGCAGCTGAGCGCGATAACATTGAAAATGATCAATAAAGCTTTCATGAACACGGGACGTCTAGTATGAGAGATACAGAGTAGGGGAGCTTAATTAAGGGCTTATCAGCGACCAGTTCATAATACGATCCCAATGGTGCTGTTGCCGGGCTAGCGAGGAAAAAAGACCAATCCGCGTTTAGCCCCCTCCGAAAATGGACTGAAACCGATTTTCTATTGAAATCTCAATTACTAGCAAAATGGACTTTAATCCTGACGATCGAAACCCATTCGTTGAAACAGCGGTGCCGGCGGTGATAACGAGTTCAATTATTGAAAAATTCTATTGGGCTTAATTTGTTGGTTAGAAAAGCTGGTAGGAGCTTCTCCTGCGCATCTCTGGATAATCGAGGCTTTACTAATGTAGGTTACAATCAAGGCACGGTAACGTAATTGGAAATCATTCGATACTCTACTCGTTGTACATACTAATGAACAGTTTCGATATATTAAAGCCATGTCAGGCCTTTTCCAAAAGATCAATGTACAGTATATAAAGTATATACACGGAGAAAAATAGTTCACTAAAAATTGCGAGAAACTTCATGAAAAATTACTATAATATTCAGCAATGGTGAGACAGAGTCGCTGTTTACTAATGTTTAGTAGACAGTATAGTAAAATTGAAGTATGCTAAGTTCTAGAAAATATTATTTTAATAATTAGTATACCAGTAT
>UELV01138006.1:0-16257 GCA_900490015.1 Megastigmus stigmatizans
CCATTCGAAAGAACAACTCAAAATACGTCGGATATAATTTTTTTCAAATTTTTTCAAACCTTTTTTTTAGTTGAAAAAAAGCCTTGAAAAAGTTGTTGAAAATTCGGGGTCTTGGTCGTTAATAGGTTAATGCAAGGTGAGCATTACACTTTATTCTGGAATATTTGCCATAATTGATGTGAAAACATCGTCAAATCGATTTTAAAGCATTAAATTATTCTCGAACTGTAAATAGCATTCATGTTTGATTATACTTGAAGTTTCAATGGGCAATTGTCAGTGAAAACTTATTTATCTAATACTACGCCATGTCTGTGTAACAGCTATTATAATGTAAAAAAGTTTTATAGAACGAATTAAAATGTTTGTTTGATTAGTTTGCCGCTCGTCAAACAGACCGTTCCGTCACCTGCTATATAATACAATCAAAAACATTGGTCTCATTCCATTCAGCCATTAGGTAATATTATAGTATCACATACTTATAATATGTGTATGTATCTAATCAGAACATAGGTCAAAAAGCGTCAGAGCCCATATCATTGTACAATTGCTCTATTGAAATATTGCACACAATTGTGTCTTGTTTATAAATTTTCGCCGGTAATATGTATAGGATACTAATTTTCCAAACTGTCGATCTGTCTCTCTCGGCTCGCGTACGCAAAAACAAAAGCTTGACTTAACCTACTTGTCTAATCGACGAAAAAAAAAACCCCCAAACGAATTATCATCCGACAAAAGTATCACTCGTTTCTTTAGATATTACCGCGCGCGCGCACATGTGATTGTGTACCTGTTGATTTGGATTCCACCGAGCGAAGATCGCTATATTTCTCTCTTGGATGACGCGCGAACTCTACCCTATTACTTACCGATCAGCGCGGCCGAGTTCATCGCGAAAAGTGTACACACGAGCGAAATACAATATATTGACCCTCCGCGCGCGTATATCCGTGCGAAAACACAGTCTTATTTGCTTCACCGCCGCCGCTTAGCTGCAACATCGAATTACCCGCGTGACTCTGTATATACGCGCGTGCAGGCGAAAAAAAAACTCGCGCTTAAAAGCTGCTTAATTGCACACGCGGCAATTGACGATCGGCTTGTCTTATCGCACGTCAACCCCTCCTTATCTCATTCTCTCATATATATGTGTATAAAATTGCAAATAATAATAATGTAAACGGGGACGGGCTTATGTGGGAAAGTGCGCGAGCTTTTTTATTTGCTATTTTCCGTGTACGGCCGAGAGATTATAAGTTGTATACATATACAGCGCACGTGAAGAGGATCAACACACCTGCGCGTACTTTATACGCGTCGATTTGCACGTATGCACATACTCGCCATTTGGATGTGTAACTCGTATGAGAGAGAGAGAGAGAGAGAGGGAGAGGATGGGTTATCGCGCGAGTTGACTTTTTGATCGGGTCTCGGCATGCTCTTTTCCTTTCTTTGGCGCTTCTTGTGTGCGTCAGGTGTATATATCGAGAGACGGGGAAAATAGTTGATCGCTTTGTAAATATGTGGTATTTCGAGGAGATGATAATGCATGTTGTATCTGATGGACGTCACTGTTTGCGGGAATGACTAAACCATTTTTTTTTTGACGATTTTTCGAAAGACCTGGGGATTAAGCGGAGATTTAAGTGCCTATGGGTACATTTTGACACTGTTACATATTCATTCACCACTCACATGAAGTAATTTATGTATAGGTAAATACGCATATGTGTATACTGTTTTTCATCACTTGTTAAATTTTATCTTATTTCAAAGTCGCTGGTTGATACGTAACACATTTCAATTTATTTCTATAATTTATCATGGTTAAATTGAAGTAGTTTATTTTTAGGAATTTCTAGAAGTCAATTTACTCATCTTGAAAGTATTTGACAAACATATGGAGACCGAATTGATACTTACATATCATTAGATTATTACCATCTATACATTCTACGTCATATTTGTCACAAAAACTTTATCAGTATATATTCTCACGCATTCCACTGCTTCGTGTTTAGTTTCTCTCGAAAAATCGATATTGCTGTGTTTATTTTATTACGTGTCTTTAAGACTCCCAAATTCTGTTAAAATACAAACCGATTCTGATCTGAAAAACTTTTAAACACGATCCAATAATACAGTTATTCATCCTTGAGTATATCGGGCCAGCAAGAAATATATATATGTAGTGCGTGAAAATAGAATCTCAAGAGAGGATAATAAATAAAACATCAGATGATAGGAGGCAACTTAATTTTTTAACGATCGCCCCTTTTCGGCGTTCTTTGTTTTGCATCTACGAATTTATATGTATATTTGCGCATAAATCGGCGTGGCTCTTGGCGAATGAATGAAACCGACCGGTTCCGCGACACGAAATCCTCATAAACAATCAATAACGAATACTTAGCCGAGAGCTGTCTCAGACGCTCTGGTGCCAGTTGTAAAAACCTCTCTCTGCAGGATCAGATCAGGGTGAAACTCGATCCTCTCATTACGTCAATGGGCGCCAGCTTCTGCGAAATCCGTATCAGGTTTGCCGCGCGTATTCGGTCACTTCCTGAACCTTGGCTATATATAATATACACACAGTCGCGATCATCCGATTATTTAATTGTTAATCGTATATATGTAGGTATAGCGTGTAAGAGTGTATATCATACACGCGGGCAATCGGATGGATGCGTCGCGATGTTTCGTCAGATTGAGAAATCCGAGCCATTCCATTGTCCCTTATAAGTATACGCTTCGCGAGGCGCGATCTTTTTGCACAACGACAAAACGTCAAGCTTAGACGATTGATAATAATGCGGTTACGAAAATATTTTTGTCGGCTTGTTTTATCGCGGATCAGTTTTTGCTCCACGACTATTACCGACGATGATTAAAAGGATATATTTTTAGCGTCGATTTGAAATTGTTAGCTTGATTTTTCATTTTCTAATGGAGTGTAATTATTTGTAATTGAAGTTTTTGAAATTCATATTTTTATATAACTCTATATGGATATAAGATATAATGAAACTAGTAACATACGTATTTTAAGAATACATATACATAAAAAATTCTACAGCTCGTCGGTAACGAAAAATGTTACGAAAAAAATTTAATTTGCAAAACGTATATATATATAACTTTCGAAGAGAAATTATCATTCCATAAGAAATATATATATATATAGATCGATAAAATAAAGTCACGTGTCCCGCTTAAGAAATGCTAACTCTCTGCAGGATTGCGTCAATTCGCGCAGTGGCTCGACATGGCGCGCGCGATCAAAGTGCAACGCACTCGCCGAAATAGCAAATATCATTAGTAATTAATCCACATGCAAGTAAGCCTCCGCCGGTTATAGCGTCATAAAAGGGCGGTGTACTTTTCTCTCTCTCTCTCTCTCTTTCTTTTTCTCTCTTATCCCATGGGTGAGGCTATTGACGCGTTCGTGCGCCTTAAGACGCGGTGCTATGCGCATATAGAAACGTGACTTTTGACACGTAGCCCCTTACGTGACACACGTCCGTATAAGCGACGCATCGGGCGCGTCGCGTTTCCTGGGGTACGGCCGATACTTTATAATACTAAACGAGACGCCTGTGTCGCATCTTACGTCCGCAGCCGCTCACATCCATCTCGTCTATGGCAAATTTTAGCGCGCGGCTCTTTTGCAACGGCGAGATTTGTGCGTGTGTACATTTCTTTATGTGGATCGCGAGGCATGGGCCGCGAGTGACGCGCGCAGTGAAAGTGATAGACAAGAGAGAGAGAGGTCATTAATTAGGGCGATTACGCCGGGGACGATACGTTTATTTTCCATTGATTATGTACATCGGACCCAGCGTCTGTTTACTGCAATATCGCGTCGTGTTACACTTATACATACATATGTTATGCTCGCGGTTGCGTCAATCCTGCTGATTTCTGACGTTTTTCGATAATCGTTCTCGTTATTATCGGGATCGCGCCCGGCTGCTATAAATACAACCGCATGTTGCATGGAAAATGTATACAGTTCTTGATTTTTGCAAACCAACGTTCTAGCTTTATAGAAGATTCGGTATAAGGCTTGTGAGCTTTTGTTGCACGGCAGTCGGTAAATCAAAACTTTTGCGCGTAAATGTCGACTTCAACGTGATCAGCTCGGTTAACACCTATACATACGTTTATTCAAAGTAGAATCTTTCATGCTGTTTAAACGATTAGAATGACTCTTTTTATATGCCGACGAAACTAAGATTTGTCATCTTCAAATGATTTTCATTGGACCATGCAATTTTACCGATTTTCGTAATCCTGTTCCTGCAAATTTGCAAAAAAAAAATCGTGACAGAAGACTTGAATCTCCAAATATACGAACAGGTGCAGCGTCTGCTGCGGGCACCAAAAAAAAATCGGCTCAACCACTTCCACGAAAGCTCGGGCAGACGCGCAATTCATTGTAATTTAGGGGAAAGCCGCGGAATGCGACCGCCACACGTATTTTTCACCGTTGACATTTCGTGGAAATCGCGATTACGCACGAAGTTCTTCTCCTCAGTTGCGTTCTATTCGCCTCTCTCGCCACATCAAACATTGACACACTCAATCGAACTCGCGCGCAGAAATTATTGCTCATCCAATCGAGGAGTACCTATAGGTATTATAATATATCGTCGTAAAAGAGAAAAAGATTGTCAATAGGGTAGGGCGTGAAACGCCTATCGTTAAATGATAAGCCGCCTCAATGGGATCTACAAGCATTGTAATACAAGAGTATAATCGTCGATAGTTTAAATTAGACACGATGACAATAGCGATGCGATATACGTATAGAGCTTGACACATCCACGTGTATATAATCGTAATATAAAAGTCATTTTGCTCGTTCCCTTGATATATATTAACCGCGACTCTTATCTCGCCGAGTTGGCATTGTTTGCATAATCGTTACGTTTTAATTATACAATTTGAGGTTGCCATCTATTATACGCGGAGCAGAGATACTCGCGTGTCGTGTCAACTGCGCGGCTGAAATACATATCTAGATTAATATAGATTTGAAGAGAGGATCTTTCGAACGAATGCCGCACTTATATGCTCAAGCGGCGCAATTATGTGCGGCTGACCTAATTGACAAATCACGTACTTTTTTTTTTCTTTTACATGAAAAAGTTCTTAGATCATCACTTTGCGAGGCTGTATATACGTAAAAAGATCATCTCGAATGATAATATAACGAATTGTCGAGATGAAAAAAATCGTTTTAAAGAATTCATGCGTATTTAATTCAAATTGAGAGATCTTCATGACAAAATCTCATACATATTAAATTTAAATTCGATCTCGTATCGTTCGCTTTGAAAAAAGTCTCACACGCGGTAATGAATGAGAGATGTTACCTTTTTAGAATGCGATTCTCAGATGTTGCCTTTTTGAAAGCGATTCCTGCAGAGATGATTATACTCATAAAAAGAATACATCGAGGAAACAAAAGAAAAAACCTATTCGATTCTGTATAAGAGATATAACTAACAAAATTTAAAATCAGAAAGATTACATTACACAAGGATATTTAAGATCTATATGTAATCACGTTGCACATATTTGCGAGTGCGATATAATAAATAACAATTTTAATTCGTCCATCGTCAAGTCATTTATAATACATAAATGATATCGCTAAAGATGGCAACGTCACATTTGTGTAGAGTATTCATTCGAACCCGGATTCCGCAACAGCTCAAAGGAATCATTTAGAAGCTTGGACGGCGACCATCGAGGAAACATATCAGTATATATATAAGCGCAGCTAATTGGACCATCGGCATTCATAAAATATGAGTGTAAATGCTTGAAATAATAAAAGAACGATTAAGCAGCGCTAAAGAGTGTACCAGAGAATACCAAGTCAGTGTGTCTTTTAATCGTTATGTATCTTCACGGATTCCAGCTGCGGACTCAGTACCCCGTAAAAGGAAAAAAATTATAACTTATTAAGAATGCAAAGTATGCCGCGAGCCACTGCAGCTATATAAACGCGCCACGAATTGTTTTGCTATTCAGCAAACATTAAAAAGCCTCGTATAAGCGAGCTGTGCCAAGTTATTCCTTTTCCTGCAACGAAAAATAAGCCGCATATAGGAAAATCGCCTATAACCATTGACGTCAAGACGCGCGCTCGGCTAATAGTAAAAAAAGGCGCCAGTGCACAGCATATATATAGTATATACCTGCAGACGAGTGTGAGCGCTCTCACATCTTGGCCGTTTTTTCCCGTCGCGCGCATCGCTAATTGGATCATTTTCTTGCACACATCATTTATATACCACGCGCTCGCAAAATGTAATCGGTCTTGATCGTTCAACCCGAAATTCACGCGACCTTCAATTCGCGTCTCTGATGTGATACAATTCGATGATTGGCCAATACTTGATCTTTCTAACCAGTGCATGTATACATATACGTCACGCGCTTATCGTTCATTTCTAATTTAAAAGCTGGCTCGTGCCGTAGTAAAAAAATCAATACCGATTAATTAATTATCGAGTGTGCAAGCGACTCGGTAAGAAAGAGATTTCGATATATCTACACAGCCTCGTCCGGTGGTTTCCCCCTTTAGTTTATCGAGTTGTATACAACAATATATATGCGAAACCTTTGACTCGTTTCGCGCGCGTGTCTCGTCGCAAAAAGACACTGCGCGCAGCGTACTAGCGATAAAACAATAAGGCTTCGTATATAGCCGTCACTATAACACAAACATGTACATTGAAAGTGTAACAAGAATAGACGGTACCTTATAAGTAGGCAGTTTTACAGGAGCAATTAGATTAGAGAGAGAGGGAGAGAGAGAGAGAGAGTGTAGTCGCGTGCGATGCACGTCAAAAGTGCGTTTACTTCGCGTCACGCACTCGCGGCTTTCCATTATTCAGCTGCCTCGTGCTTACGTCTTTCGTATTATATGTGCTAACCGTGGCTTTTAATTTATTCCTGTTATTATAATAATGCAAGCCGCGAAGATAATGCCAAGGGTATGTACCTCCACGCGTTTTTTTTTCTTTTTGGATATAATCGCTAATATTAGCCTTCGTGAGATTGTGCAATGGGGTAGAAAGTTTTTCTTTCCCCATGCCGCGATCGCGCTGTTGATGTTCGCGAGAGGTGAAAAATCGAGTGTGACAAAGTGCGAAAGTATATGATGTGTTTTGTAAAAATAACGCGTGCAAGCTTATTGTTATCTTTTGGTCATAACGTAACAGACGTGAAAAATATTTGCGTAAGAATTAATATATATATGTAAAGAATTTACGTTATGTCGATTTTAGCTATATGTAGTTGTGGGGCTGCATGAAAATATTATTGTCTACAATTTGAGATGGTAAAGTCTTGTATTTATCGGTTCGCTGATCTGAAAAGAAAAATAATGTAATGGGGAGAAATCACATACTCATCCATTATGTTTTCATTCCGAATATCAAAAATAACTATCTGATCTTGTGGATGAAATTCAAGGTCGCTCGATTTTTCTTTCGACCTATCAAAGCAGAATCAAAGTGAACAGGCTGTTTTTCCAGCTTTTTTATATACCCTTCGGTGATAGATCGCCGCTTTTTCCATCGGTCACCGCGTTTCTTGTTTTCGCAAGGATGAGCACGCGTATGAAGTGCAAGACGCGTTAATGCAAACGCAGTAGTAATCCCCTTGGCTTCGATCCAATATAATTACTTGCGATCCGAAAGAGCGATCGATTTATACTTTTATCTGCCACATGCACGTAAACATCTATAGCTTTGTCTAGGCTATTGGCTGTCGAATTTCAAAGTGCAAATACCATCTCGATAGGCGGCGCGAATTAGACCAGAGCGAATATTCGCCTCGTTAAATGCTACATAAATGCTATTCGAAGAATCAGGTCGTTGGAGCGTTATAGCGTATTTCCTGCGCCGCGCGTTCATTACAGATGACTCGTTTTCTCGAATTGACGCCACCGCACGCACTTTCAGTCATTTGAATAACGAGGAATTATTCAGTTCCATTATTTGTTTTCATAAGAATTCTTTAATTTCCTGCTCGATAAGATCCTTAGTATTTTTTGATATAGTCATCGATAATATGACGTTCAACTTTTTTTTTTGTAAATTTGTTATTTGCACTTTTGTTTATTCTATTTTGTACTCTTAGACAATCGATTTTTTTTTTCAATTGTTTCAAAATAAAACAATAAAATTTACAATTATGTCGAAATTTCAAAATAATATTTTTTTAGAAATTATTTTAGAATAGACCTTATTTAGTAATGCTAAAAACTTTGATCTTTCGACCTCGGCTTAATTTTTGAAACTTCTATAGATAATTAGAAAGAACTTTTACCGCTCGCGTATATACTTAATTAATTTTCATGATGTAATAGGTGATAATGTTCTGGACGTTAAACTACTTTATGTAATGGTACAGTTATAGTGTATGCAATATACGTTAATTGATTTATAGTAACGTCTTACTTAAGTGGGTACAGCTTTCAACGATTGAACATGGAGAAACCAGACATATACAATTAGTTCGAATCAGTTTATTTTTTCGTAATTATACAATATGTTATATTAAATATAATGTTTCTTCATCAATCTAAATCCAGTGCACGTTTAAGGCGATTAATAGCTGTACATTTTTAACAGAATGGCAGATGCATTTATTGACTTATCCTGAATTTTCCAAATTATTTGTCGGTGCATGTAAGTACCGAAACTGCTCGCCTCAAAATTAATCTTGCGAATCTGCTCCTGTTTTTTTTTTACCTCGCTCATTTCTCCAAATCCAAATTTCACATCGATAAACCATCCCGATCATTTGGGTTAAAAGCGCCGCGAGATTCTTGATCAATGTCTGTCGCTCACACGAGGCTCGAAGCGTTACACCGCGACAGCGACAGTCAAAGAGCCCTTAATTTTATGGTATTACGTAAGATATCTCTCTCTTGCGCACACCAACGCAAAGGACGTGAATGGCTATAACGATATACAATATTACCGCTTGCGCGGGCTCGCACACTTTTCCAGCCTGCTTCCACGTTTTTGTTGGCTTATCCCATACGCCAACTGGACTGACATGACCGCGTGCGTAAGTAGTCCGACCTGCAGAGATCGATCTACGGTCTTTTCATTTTATTATTACATAACACACACACAAACAAATTTCAATCCGATTGCATTATTAGTAAACGCCATTTGCATGAGACCCGCCACATTGTATACAACTCATCTGCCGTCTCATACTGAAACACGACGCTCTCATTCTTTACTTTCAATAGAATCAATATGAATATATTATGTATTGTACCCCTCGGTTGATGCTGGGCGAGATATTTTGAGTAACGCGGAATCGATGCATCAGATGTGGGGAAGGTGTACCTACTCTCTCTTGAGATTTTGCATCTTGATTCTTAAGAAAGAAACTCGCCGCTTGTTTCTTTATTCGGCCTTTGCTTCCGCATTTTCTTTTTTCACAAAAAATCACAACTTATATGCATACGTATATAATTTATACATACCGCGAGCTCACAATAATGCAGGACTGTATACAAAAGTATATCAGAAATTTGCGTTCAAAAAATACTCATGCCGCGTAATTATATGAATAGCGGTGCCTTTTTTCAAAGACATTATCGCGCGAGAAATGGACTGTCATATTACAATAAGGCGCAATCATGCAAGCGCGCGGCCGCGATGCTATCGGGGCTCTACATGATAGTGTACACACACACGAAGAAAAGTGGATCGCTAAATTGTGGCACGTGCCGCGGAATATTGTTACATATCTGCTGTAGATATATGTATATATTATTCTGAAAACGTTGCGATCGATCTGGATTTTTTCTCTTTTCTTCGTTCGTTGAGCGTCGTTTTTTTTTTCTGCGCAGTTAGACGCATGGCTCGCGCATTTAGCAGTCGATGGATATGTCCGTTTTGTGATTCTAATCGAATACGATGTTTTCGTTTTGCAACTGCGGTGCAATGTCAAAACAGTGCGATCGCTCGCGCTTATTGTCCCGCATGGCCATCTATAAGTATACGTTTTCGGGTTGTTTTTCTGCTCCTTATACTTGTATACTCTTAGGGCACATCAGCGTAACCTTTACCGATGATAAAATAACTATACAATCGTGCAATCTCACCAAAGCCGTTGCATGATTTAAGATAAGGTTAAAAATAATTTATATAGCTATATACAAGTGCATACAAAGCTTATACCGGTATCCACTTTTAGTCCCGAAAATTACCAAAACATGTTTTCGCGCTCTCTACACACCTATATAGGCATCTATAGATTTTTGTCCACCGCAAAGCTGCCTGCTATCGGTAAGGAAAATCTTGAATTCCAATAGTTTACCTGTTGTATTCAAAACAATCTTCTACATTGATTTTTTCATTAAATGGAACGCATATATATATATACGCATCGTCACTGGTGACACGAAGGAAAACTTTGATATTATAGCTACGTAAACGAGGCAAATCAAACCTTGCGCCCATCCTTCCTCTACCGATTTTATATGGTTTCGTCAATATTTCAATTTCGAATGATAGCTTACTATATATCTCGAAGACGTGAAAGTTTTTCCATTACACTCGAGCTGCAGGTCATCCGTTTTCATCCTTTATTATATGTATATATAAGTGCGTACCAAAATGCGTAACTAAATGTTCTATATTATGAATTACATATAATAGCTGTCCGATAAGCTCGACGTCGCGACTAGTTGTATATGTAGGATCAACGCGAGGGAGAATCGGATCGAAAAACAAGCCGCGCGCAACCCTCAAACTTTTGTAGACCATCTTATTGATATTGCGTGGTGACGCGCGATTCCACGACTCGGCCGAGTTTGCTTATACACTCGTGGCGCCTTCAAAGCTCGTAAGGAAGCTCCTTCTCTCTCTCTCTCTCTCTCTGCGCGCAAATGTTTGCGATAAACAGTGGCTCGTTGCAGCGAGTCTGGAGCAAGTTGAACAATCTCGCCCGACACTGACTTTGTGCCGCACTGCTTATGTATATATAAGCGCGTGTTTGAACGCGTGGAACTGATTTATTTGTTGTTATATATATGTGCATCGTCTCACGTGATGGAATATTTTCGTGTCATTAATGAAAAATTTATAGATGCTGGCTCGGATGCGCGGCGCTCTTCGTTTGTTTATCGAATCTCTCTCCGTTGTAAATTATTGGGAGATTGTTCCGAGTGCGTATGTGCGTGTGTGTGTGTTGTGATACGTCATCGCGAGGATGGCGTTAGAATTTTTATTTTTCACGTGTAAATTTAGACTGCGAGACGAAATTTTGAAGATCCGTGCTTATTAGTAATGCATATTGAACGCGAAAGTTAGATTAGGGAAAGAGTCTGAGTTAAGTATTTAAAATTATTGCATCAACTGCTTTCTTTCATATGTTATATAGTATAAAAGGGTTATACCTATAAATATATAAATATATATTGTATGTATAATATACCTATTAACTACTTTAGAAACTACTTATTCTTGTTTTCTTTATTAACTGAAATAAATAAAAAATAAACTATGCCGACCAAGTCGTATTCACTACTTGTATTCTTAGTAAAATAAAACAGTGTTATAAACGATTATAGATTTACGATAAGGCTTTGCAATAAACAATACAGCCATCTGCAGCCGCATAAGCTTCTTAATTATTAAAAGTTTCTCCAAACAGGTCCCTCACATTCGATTTATTCACTCGCACGTTTGGCAAACGTGAGTGTAAGCTCTAAGATGTTCGGTCTTTTGGACGGTAGATACACAAGATTTTTCATTAATTTTTCTCATTACGTGTTGCATAAATCCCCATTTGATCTTTCAAGATTTAAAAAAAATCTTATATAATTAAGTTCATATTTCTTGATTCTTACTACAGCTGGTAAAAATTATTGATATCTCTTGATTTCCGTACTTATAACGATTGAATCACATAAGAATCTTGTTTTACCCACCTTGTAAATTTTTATTCACTTTGTTTATTGTTTGTATGAAATTTAAACTTATATTTTTTGTCCTGAATGAACTTAATGTCTTATGTGAAAAACAACAATCTTAATAGAATTGATGAACCTAATTCAGGATATTTTACATAATCTGTTTGAAGCTGTAAACTGACTAGTTTATTAAATTATCAGGATTTTTTAAATCGATGGAAACGGATTTTCTAAAGATCTTGCTGTCTCCTAATTATAAAAAAAATAATCAGTTTAAAACGATTTAGATTATTTTCCCGTATGAATGTAAAGATGTGTTTCAAATGAACATAAAGATTTATTTACTCACTTCTTTTATAAGGATTGTTGTTGTAAAGGAAAATTCTGGTACTGGTCTCTATCAAAATTACAAGGGAAACGTTCGATGCTTACATTATCATTTAGCGTATAAAGAAACCTTTGTTTTATATGGAAATTAATCTTTTACTTGACGGAAAATATTTTTATAAAAGCCGAGATGATTGTTCCCTATATGCTTAATATATGTAAGTAGTAGCAGACTAGTATAGAAAGGACCGATTTCCAAATACCTAATTCTCCTTTTTTTTCAACTTTCCCATCTTATAAATGAGTCAAGTTTTTTATTAATTTAAAATTTTGTTATGCTTTAAAGGTTGATCGGATCTGGAATCTCGCACAGTGTTCTCGTCAATTTACACGAAAATAAAGTAATAACGACGTCAAAATGTAACGCCATAGCCATTGTCAATATGAATATGATTATGCGTCTCCACGAGTGCTGCACTTTATACAAATTCTTAGAACTCGCGATGCCGATGCGCACTTTTGTCCTCACCGACATGAAGTCTAATTGTTTCGTAGGGAAAATCGAGAAAAATCATGTGGTTTCTATGACAACGACAAATTTAGAGAGTCCAGGGAAAGCTTTATTTGTAGAATAATACCAGATGTGGAGTTGGTAAAATAAGCTGGATGTATAATTGGATTGCGGTCGAATATTCCATATGCATGGGCATTATATTCGACTGTGAGGCGTTTATAACTCTAATTAATGATTGTACCGACTTGACTCCACATTAATACAGTGTGAATTCATCACTTTACGCGTTGATTCCATTATAGGCTGTATACTTTTTTTCCTCGAAGTAAAAGAAGAACGACAAGAATAAAGAGGAAGAAGCGTACAAATGGCGGCCCCGTGGTTTTTGTGATCGCCTTTGCCGCACTTTATGTGCGTGTGTGCGTGTGTGCGTGTGTGTGTGACATAGAATTTATAAATAAATTAAGTAATAATAACATAATTTTTAGAACTTAAATTTATAAAAAGAACCCAATAATTATTCAACAAATTTTAATAAATAAATTTCAAACTTCAGTTATTATTATAAAATTTCAAATAAATTCTTTAAATTTTATATCAGCCTACTTACTATATTCAAAACAAATAATAAAATATTCGTTTTTGTAATTTAATATATAATTACTTTTTGTAGATCATTTTAAAATATATTCATTATATATATTAGAATATATTTTTAACTCTGATACAGAGTGTTAATAAACAGAATAGTAGTAAGTTTTTAATAAAGAACTATATATATATACTTCTACGCGTAATCAGACTTTTTTGTATGTTTTCTATTTTAAAAGTATAATAAATTGTACTATTTTTACGAAAGGCCTACTTTACATACTTCTAGAAAGGAAGAATAAAACAAAAGTCTAATTGAGCGAAAATGTATTAAATATAAAAATTTTAAATTAGCCAACACATACATAGATGAGCGAAAAAAAATGACTTATTTTAAATATTTCTCTTTCGTTTTTTGAAAAAAAATTTTTCCATGATTGCAAAGCAACTCTCATTTATAAGGAAGTACAAAAATGCGAGTTAGCTTTTTCGCTTTTGTTGCTCGGTTAGTGGTACTGAGAAATTGTTATATGCTATTATCAAAATTTGCTTTTTAAATTTCCACATTACGTGATAAGTACATAAAAAAACAACTTTTACTGGTATAAATTCTAAATTTTGTATTATAAAATGCAATACTTGTAAATTGATGTAAAGACTCAGAATAAAATGAAGTCATTAGAGGAAATGTACAAAACCTTCATCATCACTTTCGTATTAGTATTTTTCGTCATGTTCAGAAAATGCGACTTCACGACTCGAGTTTTGATCGTTTTAATCGCGCGATCATACGAGGCCGTGAATCTTATGGCCGTGTAATAAACAATTTTTTGTGATATCCTAGCCGTAAAATCTTATTTTTTGTATGGTTTTTAGTTTGTAAAATGCGATTTTACATATTGTCCATAATCAAAATATTTAATTTATTAACATAAAATGGCTCAATTTAGAATTTTTTTTATTTTATGGACTAAAGATAGTCCGTCAAATCGTATATAACCGCGGCTATGATATAAAAAAAAATTAAATTTAATAAAAAATTTGCCCCTTTAATTAAAGGGAAAATTGATAAAAATTTGATTGATAATAATTAATGTCTTTCTATAATCGTCTTCTTCTACTTACACGTATATTAAACACAGGGAAAAATCACCTTGGTTTTCTTTTAAATTTAAATGATAGTGCAAGTTTCGTATACGTTTCCCTGGTAATTTCAATAGGAGCCAGTATTGGGATCCTTCTTTGTTCTAAATTTACTTATTAAAAGGTACAATATTTTCATTCATAAATGCTATTCCCAATAGGGAAAATATTTTACATATTGGTATATAATATTAGGTAGTAGTAATAATGGTCTTAATAAATTTTAATTTTGCATTGAATCCAAGTTTTACAATGAACAAAATTAATTACGTACACTCTCAATTACCAAGTCATATATGTGATGGGAAATATCGGGTAAGTGTTTTACATCACTAAAAATTGGAAAATACGCGATAATACTATGGAAACACTTCCGTTCGTAGAATTCGAGTTCTTATTTGTTTCCTTGTTCCCTAAAATATTTACATTTAATTAATTAAAATTGGTACCTTAGGTTTACTGACGTAAGTAAATATCTCTATAGAGTTATAAATATAAGAGTAAAAAATAAAAACGGATAGTTGAGAAATTTCGAAATTAATCATTACTTAAATTAAATTAATTCCGCACTTTCATCGCGTTATAGGAAATCTTTTAAAGTGATTCGAATATTTTAAAAAAGCTTGTATAATTTATTTACCAGCTTATTATTTTCGACGCATACGCCGTTGTTCGCGCGAAATCTTGTTTCAAATCCCATTTGGCGTCACCACAACAAAACAATCGAGAGCGCGCAAATACATCGGTCGAAGCCGCGGTCGAACCACTGCAGTTAACCGCAGTAAAATCTAACCAGAGCGCCGAATACAAATATATACTACTTCAATATCCCAGCTAATGCACAAACCAACGGCACAAAGCATAATGTTAATTCAGCAATTGCACATTGCTCACCTGACATTACGAGGAAACTGTTGCTTACGATCCTTCTCTCTGCATACACGCGACGTCCGAGAGCTTTTCATTATAGATCCCGAGTACATTGAATTTTGATATTTCGAGGCGAATGCGCATTTCCCATGCACGCGCTTTCGTGGATGAATAGGATTATGAGAACGACTTCGCCATATGGATCCATAGCATTCGATCGCTCATTTATGTGTTATATTAAACTAAAGGTATTTTAAAAGGTTTTAGTACAGCTACACTTGAAGGTAGAAAAATATTTTTCTGCGCACATTATATTTCAGTCTGATCTACGCTTTTCCGCAAATATACGTAAATGGTGGGTTTATCCAACATCTATACTTCCAATCACCTCTCACGGTTTTAAATTCCTTTAAACAACTTGGCCATTTCCATGAATTTCGAAAAGTTGAAAAATAATAGTTTTTCAATTATTGTTCTTTATTAAATTATTCAATTATTATCCTTTATTTAAAAAAATATATATTTTGCTTTTGTGCGCCAAATTTAATTTAATCAAACTCTAAAAAGATGCAGAACAATTAACATTCTTCTGTGCGACATATGTATATTAATTGGCTTGCTCATCAGTGTGTATGAATTATTATATTTGTTAACAATTTTATTTCCATATTTGAAGATTAAATATAAAATTCGAATAAATTTTCAACTACGATTTTCTCTCCCTTTAATTACAATTTGATTAAAATTACAATGATTTTTTAGTACTCCCCTTGTACATCTTTTCCCAAAAGTCGATCGCAAATATAAATCTTCAAACGTATATATATATATATATATATATATA
>UELV01138009.1:0-10248 GCA_900490015.1 Megastigmus stigmatizans
TGTAATAATTCAGAGATACAAAATACACTAGAGCGAAACTTAATTTATCAAACGATTGCACGAAAGATTCCAGTTGTAACTATTGACTTAGAAGTAATGAACTTTACAGGTGACAATCGTTCATTAAATATGCCGATTTTTAAATTTTTCACAATAAAGTAATTTATATGATTGTCCAATACAATACTCACTTTAACGAAAAAATATTGCACCAAGTTTTAAAAATTTTCGATAAATTATCACCAAATTTTCCACGGCCGAAGATTTTAATTTTTTTGTTGCATGATCAAGAGATTTCTCTTAACCATTATTTAAAAGAAATTTTATTATATGGCTGGAATAAAAAAGTGTTAGACCTATCTATAATAGAAGTAGATACAACCAGAAAGATTGAGAAAATAGTACCATACATTCACTACTACGATCCATTTATTAACGTCTTCGAAAGGAAATCATTGAATAAAAACCAATTTATATTCCCGCGCAAATTGAAAAATGCTAACGGTTATCCTATTAAATTAATTACTCTGAATTTGGAACAACTAGCAAGTTTTGTAAAGATAGGAAACAAGACTGAAGTCAACCTCAAGTATCCAGAGATTTTAATTGCATCAAAAGAAATTAATTTTTCTCAAGATTTCATACAGATTTATAATAGAAATTTTCAAGAATCATTGTTAGAGATTAGTGTAGCATTTCAACGACGTGCTGGAGATATATATTTGCTTCCAATGCCAGTGGAAGCTTTGCCATCTAATATTGCTTACAGCTTAACTGCAGAAATTGAGTGCAATGGAATAGTTGCAGTTGCACCGATCGTGAGAAAAAAAATTCTGAACATCCCTGTAAAGTTGTTTGTCAATATAATGATTATTCCAGCAACTATTGCTATTTTAACTCTTATGATGCACCGCTTGAAGATTTTTAAGAAGAGATGGAATTTTTTTAACATTATGGCAGTTCTCTTTGGTATCCCTACCCTTATAAAAACACAAAAAATATCCGATAAAATTATACTTTTTACTCTCATTCTTGTATCCTTCAGCTATACTATAAATTTTTATTCGGAACTTGTAAGAATAAATATATTGCAAGATAAACTGCTTTTAAGCAGTCTGAAAGAAATAGAAGAATCGAATTTTTCGTTGAGGATCAATCAGTTTGATTATGACCAAATTTTCAACAATAATGACGAAAGTTTACAACTTTTACGGTCGAAAGCAGTTCCGGTACCAACAATTTTCAATTGCATAAATGAATTGCTGCAATACAAAAATTGCCTTTGTTTTGCGCCACTAGATTATGTAGAACCACTCGTAAAAAAACACGTGTATACAGATAGATCTCCAGTTATTCAAATAGCAGAGCCATCATTGCATTGTTATAGAAGAGTTTATTATTTTGCAAAACATTCACCATATGTAGATGCATTTCAATCCACTCTGCAAAAAATACGTGAAGCCGGTCTTCTTTTCGCTTTTATAAATAAAGAAAATTTAAAAACTGAACCTATAATTCACGATAAAAAAGATGAAAAACAATTAGATAACCATCTATTACATTATATTTCAGTATTGATTGGTGGCTACATAATTTCTATAGTTTTCTTTTTAAAAGAATCAAAATCTTTAAACTAAGCATTGATATACATAATAAATACATAAGAAAACATAAGCAACATAAAAAATGATTTACGCTGGGCTTCAAATGTTAAATTAAAAACGTTCTCTTTGCAATATTCGCTCTTTACAGAATGTGTATTAAACTAGAATGAGAGAAAGAAAGACAATTCTCGTTTATTGGATCATTTCCTCTCGCACAACATCCTCAGTGTATGTTTCTATATTTATGTGTGTACAACAGTAAATTATTTTTTGGACTTTTATGATTTGGTAATTTGAATAAATAGTTGATCCAGTAATTCTAAAAATGATTTAGTTAGAACTACCTGTGCTTTTATTTAATGATATTTGCTGGTTAAGTTTTACAACCCTTATTCGTCAATAAAAAATAAGAATGGAGATATCCAAATTTATGGTTTCAACCCACAGGAAACGTGGAAAATTTATCATATAGAATGATATAGAAGATCAATACAATTTAATTACGTAAAGTTGCATGTATAAGAATGATGAATATAATGTATGATAAGATATTGAAAACCCAAATGAGAAATTAAAATGCCGTAATAGAATTTTTTTGTTTAATAACAATGAATCTACATAAATAATAGCACGAGCACGAGATATGCTATACAACTTTTACAAGTGTACTCACACAAAAATGTTTTAATGCATGGAAAGAAATGTTACTCTCAAATTGTTTTGTATTTAGAACTTATTACTTGTGTAACAATATGAATAAAAACAGATATTTACAAAACATTATCCCGAGTATCAAATCTTACTATATTATGTATCTACGCTGTAAAAATTAAATATGATGGTACCTATTTCGAAATGTTGGCTTATAACATACCTAGTAAAAATACCCTTTCGAAGTATTTGTATGTCTTATTATAAGTATATTATTACGAAATATATTTAGTTGCGTTGAAGTATTGCCGAATATCTTATTTTCAAATACGCGTTGCCCAATGATTGTCGTAGACACTGTTACATGTACGACCATGGTCAAAGGTTATGATTCGTTTAGAAATTCTGAAATGAAGGCTGAAATCCCATTGTGTAGATAGAATAGAGGTAGCGAACACAAACTGGGCTATTTTCTTCTTATTTCAGTAGTAACAAGAGATTTTCGCTCTCACAAAGGAGTATACCCATACCTACCTTTTAAAAAAAATTGTAAGGACAACATACGAAATTTGCATTATCATTTAGAGAATGAAAAAAAGTTTGATTAATAAAAATTAACTCTTTTACTCGAAGAGAAATATATTAAGAAAGGCCGAGCTTATTATTCCGTATGCTTAACAAATGGAAGTAGAAATAGACAAGTATAGAAAGATACTGATTTTCAATCAAATTATTATTCCCTTCAAGAAAGAGGGTCAATTTTTTTCCTAATTAAATATTTTTTCAGGTTCTAAATAATGTCATATGTTTCGTACGCTGCTACTAAACTTTTCTTTTAATCCAATCTCGTGAACATCCTTCTTAGAGTCATTCACTTTACTGCCAGTTATTTCAGCCAGTCACCGTATACTACTGTCGAGGTTCTAGAATTTTCACACTGTATAAAAGTGTGAGCTCTATACTTCACTGTCTACATCAGTGTCATGATTCTACTATTCGTGTTTACAAGTAAGTATTGTCTAGGGAAAAACCCGAAACACCTCCCTAAAATAAAATAAATGTATGAAATATTTTCAGTCCTTTCATAAGTGTACAATAGCAATTTTCAGAATTAAGAGAGCAAAAATTCAAGTGTTGCACTGCGTAAAATAATATGGAAGTAGGTTTAGCTAATTCCGAGTATTGCAAGACATAAGATTAAATCAGAACATTACATTTATTTTACTTTCCCGTTGAATAAAGTGGGGCCCGATTTCTTTTAAATTATTGCGTTTTATTTTCTTATTTTCCTATTCGAATGTTACTCACCAGTATCGATACCAATGACATCATATACGTTATCATCTGCACTATCCTTTATCGCTATTCCCAATAGGTCCATTTAAAATAAAATTTCGAACCAAAGCTGCATTTGAATAAAAGTCGGACTCTCATCACAGTCAGAGTGTTCTATATCCGGTGACACAGGCATGTCTCTACTTCGAGAGAAAGGGAGAGGGAAAACGTCAGTATCATCTAGGCTTCGAATTTCGTAATTCCCTCGGCTCGTCGAATTACGCGCGAACGCGGGCGTCGATCGAACTGTATAAAGAGCCGCACGCGGCTGTGCAGAGCGAGTCCCTTATAACGCAGTCGCGAGACCACTGGAAATTGGATTACTTCTTTCTTTTTTCTTTTTTTTTTCGTGACGGAGCCGCTGCCGCTCGCGCGCGCGGCGCGTTCCGAAAGTCCATTACTTCAGATTCCCTCCCTGCCCAGTCCTTTCCGTCTAACGGATTCCTCCTCCTTCTCTCTCTCTCTCTCTCTCTCGCTGCTTCTCTCTCTCGCTGCTTCTCTTCATCGGATACACAATTTCACGCTATATATAGAACAGCTTGGGCTGTGCTCTGGAGAAATAAGTAACATGATTAATGGACGATAACGCAATTATGCCATGACACGCCTCGCGTGTCGGCCGAGCGATGCTGAGCTGCTGCTGCTGCTGCAGCGACACGTTGGAGAGAGAGAGAGAGAGAGGAGAAACTTTAAGCAGCAGAGCAGCAGCTCTCGTCTCCCTCGCGAGCGAGCGACACGACGTGGCTTGGCGTGGCGAGAGATTCAGATCGGATTCTATCCTCCTTTTTGCTCTTTTACATTCGCTCCGAGTCCATGATGTGCATGTGTACATGAGTGTATGTGTGTGAGTGTGTAAAGAAGTGCAGCCGCGTCCTTCGCGGGTTCGTTCCGCCTGTCGACGATAGCTTTTCGATTGCACGTCGACTTTTCCATCCCCCGTGCAGTCTTTTATATATATATATATATATGTATATACGCGCGTGTTTATGTGTACGACTAAAGGACGACCTTGAGGCCCGCGATCGAAGCCGAGAATGCACATTTTTTGCGATACTGCGAACGGGGGGCGGCAGGGGGGGGGGGAAACGATGCTATAACAAAAGGATGCGGATTCGCGTGAAAAACGTCCCAGGCTTTGTTTGCCGCGCGAACTTTCTTCAGACGGAGCATGAGATTCAATAGGAAATTACTCGACTTATTGAAATGTTTAATGAGCGAATAATGAAGATTTAAGTACGTAAAATTAAATATTTATAAAAAGTTGAATTCTCTTGGTCGAGATCTGCATTTTGTGATTTCGTATATGTAAGCACTTCCACTCAGGTATAACAGGCCGATGTTGGACCTGTAACCAAACATATTGAATTTGTTAATAATAATTTACCTTTAACAAACTTTTTTAGAAGCAAATTTTTTTTACTTATGTAAACAATACTTTTAGTAGTACTTTGAGTACTTGCTAAGCTCAATTACATCAATTCAATTCTAAGATACTCGCAACCTAGTATTTTGGTTCAAAATGACTTGACGACACAGTTCCAAAGCCAAATCTCTATGGATGAAATTCGAAAAGTTTAAAATTTTTATTTTTCCTTAGTTTATTACTTAATTTAGTGATTTTTTCTACTTTTTCTTCAATATATTGGTCCGAACTTTTTTTTTCTTCGAGTTTTCTTAAAATATGTTCAACTCATTTTACAGTAAATTAAAATACGTTAAATTAAAAAAAAAACAAAAGATCGTACATATCCTCAATATTTGGCTTTGGAATCTATGGTAAAGTCGCATTTTGAACGAATATAGTGGGTTGCAATGATCTAAGAAATTTCTTTTTTTATTCCAATATCCATTAGAACGAAACATCTATTTATAATCCTTTCCCGACTAATATTACGACTTCTGGAAAAAAACTCGGGGAAAAACAAACATATCCTAGGCACACAGAGACACACACGTATCGAACAAATGTATTCTCCCATTGTGATCATGTTCTTTATTAAACGATTGTGTCATCGATTCAGAATGAACCTGCCGACTTTAACCGAACGGAAATTAAACGAGACAATTTCTCAGACGCGCGCGAGATTATTTCCTGCATATCATGCCGCTTACATCTTCTCGCGGCTCCTTCTTTTTCTCCCAGTATATAATGCAGCATATCACGGAATCACGCAGCGCGTATAGGTATATATAGAAAAATGTGTGCGCATCGGAATCGCGTAACCCATACACACAGGCCGCTGTCGTTTTATTTATAAAGATTGCGCGGTCGGTCGGTTCGTTCCGTCCACCGAGATCCTGCCGTCGATTGTGATGCGCTGTGCAGCAGTCGAAGAAAGAGAGAGAGCAAGAGAGAGAGAGAGAGAGAAGAGGTTGCAGGTGCGGACTCGCCGCCGCCGGTGGGATGATTCACGGAAACGTCGTTCAATCGAATCCGGTTGTCACGCGGCTATATTATACAGAGAAAGAAAGAGAGAGAGGGGGAGAGAGATGGGCTGCCTTTGGTGCAGGGTGATAGAAGCTGCCGGCGAGATAAGCAGAGACTCTCCCGTGTGCGCACGCTCTTTGCTTTATTGCGGCGAAGGCGCTGACAAACGCGCGGATGACGAACAATCGGTGCTATATGCGTGTGTGTGTGTGTGTATATAGCAAGCACTAAGCGCGAGCTTTATTGTGCCCACTGTTGACGCGACGCCATGTTTAAATGGCGGCGCTTGCACGATGCAGTTATATACGTATTCAATTCCGCAGATTGAATTTCTATTCGAATATAATAGCCTACGGTGGAGTCTTTTTTTTAGGGTTGAATTTTTTTAAAGATAAAATTTATGACTTCTGTTTTAGAGAATCTCTCGGTTTATAATGGAGATTGAAAAATGACTCGTTGAGTAATGAGTGGTATTTTATTCAAACAAACCATAAGTATAGCTATCAGTTAATTTTGATTACATCGTTACTATACACTTATGGTAAAAAACCTAATGATTGGACACCCCACTGTCTGCAATTTTTCCTATAATATACGATTGGTTAAATGCGTTCAGACAGAAAATTAACCAACTTTAACATTATTATATTAAATATATTATAGTAGAAAGTGGAAGATTGAATTAGGCGACAAAAAGAACTAACATGTTTAACGAAAGAAAATCGCTAAATAAATTTCTTCTGGTCTTAGAAAAACTATCCTAACATTCTCGAATCAATGCTACAACGAACACGCGAATGTTTTTAAGTGATAAATATCGATTAGATCGATAGAGGCACAGAATATCATGTGATTCGCGCACCCGAGATCAAAATTCAGCAGCAGTCACGGAAAAACCGCAAGTTTTGCTATGGATAAAAACCGCGATCATCGACTAAAAGGGGAATAACAAAATGAAGGATCAGATAAGTCTCGCAGATCGCCGCTATAACGATTCGATCGGGAATCCGCGCATCTAACGCAAACACACACGCACGCACACACACACACATATGCACACACACGTGTATGCCAGTATGCAGCAGCGGCAGCGGCGGCGACTCTCTCACAGTTCATAAGGCCGACTCGAAAGAAGTCCCGGGCAAAACGGGAAAGCGCATTCCCAGCTCGTCGATCTGCACACACTGCGCACTCGGCATTTATAAAATCAAGGTAAAACTGCTGCTGCTGCTGCTGCGAGAGAGGGTATATATGGAGAACTGTTGATTGAGTTCGAGGAATGGAGAGAGAGAGAGAGAGAGAGAGAGGATATCGTGCCCCGATCGACCGTGTATGTGCTGCTATATGCGCGCGATAACGAAATAAGAAAATCAGTCATGACCGCTCAGGGCAAATAAACTTTTCTCCTCCTCCTCCTCTATGCTCCTCGCGGACTCGTTAGCCCTATATTGCACGAGAGCGCGAGAGCTACACAGTCGACGAGTGCGCGCTTAACGGTCCTCGCGTGTGCTGTCTTTTCTCTCTCTCTCTCTCTCTCTCTCTCTCTCTCTCTCTCTCTCGCAGTCGTTGTATACGTTTGACAAAGGCTCGCGCGGGAGCATGGGTCTCTCTTCGAGAGAGTGACATCTTACTGCATCGCGAAGAATTTTAAAAGAAACGGCTGTAAATGCGTATCTCGAGTGTACTTTATTCAGTAATACATTTTTTGTATACAGTTCAAAGAGTTTCGAGGATTTATTTTGTGTGCATATTGATGTAAAACTACATCAGCGCGCGACAATTTAAGAATGCCGTCATTGATGTCGGTTTAAATGATAATTTTAGTCAAAAAGCATAAAAGCTTCACCGACAAAGAGTATAACTGTCGTGATGTCATCAATGTACAAATAATATGTACAGAGACGAGAGCAATTATTATTAGCACTAAATAGGCCCGAGTATCTTGTGCATATATGGAAATCACTGAGGACCTGAGACAGAAAGTTAATTACTTGAGTAATAAGTCAATTTATAGTCAATATACTTATTACGAGCTCTTTAATTCTGTTATTATTTATTTTTTAAGCCACATCTCAATATAACTTCCTGCAATGCTATACGTATGACATATTTGACAAGGTTGTTTTCCTAATCGATATCGAACACATATTGACGCTCACACATTTGACTATAAGCAGATCGTGCATAGCCGACACAAGCAAATCAAAGCGTAATGTCAGATAATGTCTATAATCGAGTCAACCGTATGAAGTGTATATAGAAAACTGGCACAGCCAATAACGAATGGCAAGAAGTAGCTGCTGCAATTTCCAATATCGCTAACAAAGTGTCTCGCGACACCCTTACACCTAGCAGCAAAAATACCCAATCAACGGCCAACTCGTCACAAGTGTCTCTTTTCTCGCCCTCGACGCGAATACCGCGTATATATACCTACAGCACAATCCAGAAAAATAATTCCACGTATACAGAAAGAGGGGGAGGAGAAAAAAGTCATTGTTTGTCACTTTTTTCCACGGATTTTCCAACGAGATTGAAATGTTTCTTCCTTATACTTTGTCCGCTTCGTCTTCTCGCTCGCGCGTTTCCGCATCATCGCCTATGCCGCTTTCGACTATATATATATACTTCGCTTCCTTCTCTTCGTCAAGGACTTATCTTTTTCCCGGGTTCATTTTCCACGTACCTGCGCATAGGAATAAGAAGGAAAAAAACACAGCCATAGAGTTTGCGAGCGGAAAAGCCGATGGAACAGAATTCTGCATAATGATATAGATGCTGATGTTCTGTCGGTTCTATAGATGTTTTAAGATGCGATCAGTACTTTTGATCTTTATAGATGTAGTTATACTAACGCATAATTATTACACATTTTCTGGTATAATAACAGTCTGTACGCGAGCATACTGCATATCGTTTAATTAAATCTAATATTCCTATAATTATATTTAACATTTCGCAACACGTGCAGGATAAGCTGCAGCTGTGCATAATGCAATATGAAGTTTTCGTTAATTTCTCACATACTATAATGTCAAAAACACAATAGACGATAATTGTAACCTTATTACAATCGTATTTTAATCATTTAAAACTTTTTATGCACACACAGCAAAAATTACACAATATCCAACTAATTCCTAATAAAGACATCTTAGCCCAAACGCGAAACTGAAAGATCCCCATCGTATACAGTTGATATACGAAAGTATTCGCGAGAGTACATCACCGAAGAATAAAAAAATTAATTACACTCACGTATATTAGGTAGCTCGCAATAGCGAATATAAATCTCGTAGGTCTGCAGTATATAACGAGCAAAATGCGCTTCACATTTCACTCGATACATCAGAGATCCATTTTCAACGAGCGCCTTTTTACGCCTCCTTTTCTCCTCATTATATACATCAGCTCGCGGCTGCAGCGGCGGCGGCGTCGGCGGCTCTGCGTCGGTGCCCACTCCCAAGCACCAAGTACCGTTTTAATATTATTCAACGCTAAAAGTTAAATCGAGTCGCTACGACTGTGTAAGCGCCAGTGCAGTAAGTCAGAGGATTCCGGCTTCTCACTCGCATCCACACACACACACATTCCATTTTCGTCGTTATATACGCAATATCCATCGGCGTAACACGGGCGCGTGACTGTCTTATAGATCGGCGCTTGTGCAGTTCGCGAAGGATTCGTTTGTTCGCAGGCCCGTGGCAGGCAGAGCTTCTTGTATTAAACGCCGACCGCGACTTTCACGACAGGACAATTAGTCGACTCTCGCGCGCGACTGATGTGTGTGTGTTTGTGTGTCTGTGTGTGTGTGTAGCTGTATAAACAGTTATATCGTGCTCTTCGATTTTCAGCTGTATAAAGCCTTCCAGCTCCATCGCAGGCACGCGACGAACAGAAACAGCTGATTAGACGCCGCGATTGAATTTCTATATGCCGAGCGGTTAAATTAGATGGGTCGCTCGACGTGTGTGGAATCTGTGCGGGAGAGACAGAGAGAGAGAGGGAGAGAAAGAGTGCATTGTTTGAGAGAGAGTAATATTCTTCTCTCTCGGGGGGGCTGGCGACATAAACACACCACTCGGACCGCACGAATCGTTGAGTTATAATTCCCCGGCTTTTAGCGGTCTCTCTATGGCCATTCAACGCACACAGATGTACAGAGAGAGCGATTCAAGAGTTACGTTCGTTCACTGCGTATATATATATACATGTGTGTGTGTGTGTGTG
>UELV01138012.1:0-15428 GCA_900490015.1 Megastigmus stigmatizans
GGTGTTACATTTAAGCTTAATTTATGGCTAAACAGAAAAATATAAGGCGCGGAGAAAGGAATGCTGGTGGTCCTCAATACTGTGTCTATTAACAAGTGTTTCGGCGCTCACTTGCTTGTTCGCTTGGCGCCGATTTTTATTACCCTAAGGTGCCTGTACGAGTCATATTTCGGGTTGTCCGTTGTTTGCATTTTTTCCAAGAAAAGCGTTTTCGACTTTTCTTTTTGGGCGATACTTCGACTATTGATAGATTTATGATTTCTCCTATCATGAGATAGTGCGGACGGAGGGCAGAATTGAATGTTCGAGGAATGGAAAATTTTTTAATTTTACTACGATCTACCCGACGTTACACACAGACAAGTCATTGCAACGACATATCAAAGTCCGGTCCAGTCTTCCCGGCTTCTCCTGATGAATACGTTGAGCAAAGTTTTCGTTGGGTGGCAGCAACGCGTCTCTCTAGCGTTCGCATAGTTCCTACAGCTGCAGCTGTCGAAAGTCAGCGGCGCGCGAAACTTTAGCTCGAGAAGCAGAGCAGAGCATTTCGAGTGCCGCTCAAGTTGCGGACGGAGAAAGAAAGAAAGAGAGTGCGACAAGCAAATTTTGAAGTCGGAGAAATTTCAAGATCTGTTAAAAATTTGCCGTAAAGACGCGCGAGCGGAAAGTTTAGATGCGAGATTTTTGAAATCACGTTGGGAAATCTATGGGGCGTCACGGATCATTTTTCTCTTTTTGTTAGGTTTGGTAACAATTTGGATGGGAACTGCGAAGATGATCGATCAATTGAAAGTTAACAGATTTTTGTTCATTTTCAACGGTATTACTATCATTTATTTGT
Organism: Megastigmus stigmatizans; assembly: GCA_900490015.1. Classification (NCBI taxonomy): domain Eukaryota; kingdom Metazoa; phylum Arthropoda; class Insecta; order Hymenoptera; family Megastigmidae; genus Megastigmus; species Megastigmus stigmatizans. The sequence goes on from UELV01138012.1 coordinate 842, forward strand.
TGTTCGGTTACTCTATATCAAATAATAACAAAAATTCGTTTGTTAATATTTTGAGCTATCCATGATGAAAGCATGTATCGAATAAAATGAATTCAAGTGATGACTAGTGCACAGTTTTGACATTTATTTTGTAAATTGTTATGTAAATCCTCTGACCCAATATGATTTATTATCACGAATCATCCTACAAACACTCGAGGCACTCATTTATTGAAAACCAAAAATAAAGTTTAGCACTTAATCGTTAACACAAACCTTCAAAAAATATTAAAATGAATCATTTGTCTCGAATTCTAATTGCATTCATTACCTCCAGTGCCAACAAAGAACTATATTATTCATGAGTAAACAAAGAAATTCGAGTTGTCAACCACCAAACGAAAAAAAGTCCATCGTATTGGTGGTCGATTAAAACGACAAGCATTACATAATCAAATAACACAAGGGAGAGAAAGAGGGAGAGAGGGGGAAAGAGAGCGATCCAATTCGTCACGACAATCGATTAATTTCCCCACTCGAAAGGAAAGCCCAATAAAGTCCCTCGCGTACAGCTAGTGCAATAAAAGCTCGGCCGGTGCGCCGTAAAAGCGCCGCTGCACGCGCGCACGTTATTCCAGCCGCACGCCCATCGAAATGCTCTCTTCACTCCCTCTATATCTACCTATGCGTGCGTATGTGTCTGTGTGTATGTGTTACAAAAGTAAGCGAGAACCTGAGAAATGGAGAACGAGGAAAAAAAAGCGAGAGAATATAGAGACACCGGGAAAAAGGAAATGGTTGAGGATCAAGGGTTGGGCGTCAGGGCAAAGTCCATTACAACGCGGCGAACAAGGGCGTTTGGCTTTGTGATTGCGCGAATTAGAAAAATCGATGCGAGTGCAGGAGTTCGTTACAAGCGTGCGCGGAGCGGGGTGTGGTTGGAAAACGGAATTCTATTTTATTTTACGGGGGGAAATACTGCTGCACACCTCGCTTAACTAAATATTTAGTGGGCCGCACTAAAAATTTATTAGTTCCCTACGCCTTTACGAGGATTTTTTGAGCTTGGAACAATAAAAGGGTTTTCCGCGCTTTTTAGCTGCTATAAAGGAGCACTGAGCGCGCGCGCGCGCGGCGGAGGGCATGGAAAATAAAGGATCGCAGACCGAAAGGTATGATCGCGCGCGTAGAAATGGAAATTGTCAACAGACGTGGAGCCGGAAGTGTGTTTGCGTAAAAAAAAAACGATCAGTATTTTGAAGTTCGATTTTATTTTTTTCCAAGATATACGATTGATGCGGAGTATCTGAGTGTCTAGTGCAGTTGAAAAATCAATTTGGATTTTATCCAGTAAATTATAATATCTCTTCTTTCTTTTGATGAAACGGATTCATTATTTCATCGTGCGACTGATGTGCCAATTTAAAAACGGACATTTGATATTAAAAATCTTTTTGTGAAATCGAAAAAAAAAAGATTTGAAATTAAAAAAAAAAGTATTTTCCATTACACACGTACATCAAGCGTTTGCGTTAGTAATATTTTTTTAACTGTATGATAGGACAGAAGATTTTTGAAATCCTCGACAGCTGACATTTTTAATTTTGAAAGCATTGACAGAGCGAGTTAAATACTAAAACGAATCTCCAAACTGTTTCCAACTGAACTTTGCCATTTAATGAATTTCATATATAATTGTTTGTATTTCTGCAGAATCCTAATTGAACTGTTTCGAATCGTGGATTAAAAGCTCGAACGTTTATTCGAGTATAATAATAAAAGTAATCATGGTGTATCGTCTTTGAAAATTATAGATTTCCATACGATATATTTCCTCCGTTTACATCCTTAATTCAGATTGTCGGTAACAATTACACGTCAGTCGTAATTTTTCTCGACTTTCAAGATGTACCGAAACGGCCGGAAATGCAAATTATTCCAATGCATTCGTTTTTGAAAATTATCCATACGATTATTTATAATGAGCGCAATAAATTTTTCCTCCGACTTCAATGGCATAGTCTGCACTTGTTTTACAGCGCAAATCCCAATCGGCTCTTTTATTCGTATTTCGTAAACTTTCTAAAGTGAGCGCTTGCATTAATTCAAGCGAAGAAAGTTGCGTGGCTAAATAAATATTCCTTTCCTTAAGAGTCAAAAGAAATTGCTAATTAAAAACTTCAGAGAAGACTTTCAGAGATGCCATTCTTATTGCTAAAATTTTTCATTCGCTTTGGGAAGGGTAGGAACGTGACTTGAGCTTCCGTACTTGCAACTGAATTCTTCTTACAATTAAAGATCGCATGAAAATTAGTCTATTAAAAATTAATAGGTATAATTAATTATAAATTTAATTATAGTTAATGTTTATTTATAAAGAAAGTATATAGTCAGTGATTATTACTCATTTTAATCGAAAACATGACTCGATAAGATTAGTGTTGTACAGCACCAAAAATATGAAAGGTGGAATGTCAAACACCCTCCGTTGTTGCCAAAGTCTGCCAACCCCCGCGTCTGTGTGTGCATTTCTATTTTCAGAAAAAACAAAATCGAAGAGCGATGACTCGCGAAATTCTTCGAAAAATTAAGTTATCGTGCATAAGCTTTCTATATCGTACATAAAAAATACATTATACCAAAGAATTAGTTGATAAAGGGAGAGAAAGAGGAGAAATTGCCACACTTCAAGGTCTCTTTGTAGAAACTGTGTAGCCTCCTCCAAAAAAAAAAAAAAAAAGAAACAGAGAATCTCCCGAGAATATTCTACTTTTCAGTTGGAGAATCAAAGATTGACATAGAGCAGAGATTTTTTTCCCCGTATTTCCTTATCTCCATAAATTGAAAACGAAATTTTAATTAACAATTCGTCTCCTCGGATATTAAATTAAAAGCTACGTTATTATTCTCCTTTCGAATTAAAAGAGTGGAATTCCGCTGAGTCTCACGCTGAGTAAACTGAATTTTGTTCCTTTTAATTAAAGTAACATTTTTTAAAGATATATATAATACAAATTTTTTCCAATCGAATTACACGTTTGCCGCAGAGCTTTGGGTCGCGGTACTGCAGTGACACATCAAAATTCCTAAAATGCGCCGAATAACAATTCCGACGAGGGGCGGGGGCGGGAATGCGCGTTACGAAAATTTCATTTATCCGCAACATTCGCAATTCTCTCGCCATTTTCCGTGGCATACACACACACACACACCAAAAACAACAGAGCGAGAAAGAGAGTGAGGAATTACAGTCGAACAAATAGCAGCGGGGAAGAGGGTCTTTCAACTTTTTCCTAATTGAAAAATGTTTTTACGCCGGACGTCCCAATTAAAAAAGCTTTAGCCAAAGTCCAAATAGTCCACTTTAATTGCAAAAAAATTGCGAAGGCGGCGGCGGCAGTGGCGGCGAAGGAAAGAAAACGCGAAATAACTCGCCTCGGCTATATAACCCCCTCGGCAGAATTAAATACTTAAAAACAAAAAAAAAAAGAAAAGCTCGCCGCTCGCCGCTCGCGCGCGCGGCAGGAGAAAGACAAATAAATAAAGAGTATACGCGAGTCTTGTACTTATATAGCACTGTCTGCGAGAGGTCATATTTCGTTATGTCTCCTCCCCTACTGCAGCCTCCCACGGCAAGAAGACTCGGCCAAAGAGGAACCCCCAAAGAGAGAGAGAGAGAGGAGGCTGGAAAAAGGGGTGGGAGGTAATTCCGTCGGGTACTGCTTCCTCTCTCGCGCGAGTGTCTCTTCTCCTCTTCCGTTGGAGCAAGAGAGCGAGAGAGCGAAAGAGAGAGAGAGGGTAGCAGACAGGCCTCGGTGTGGCGCTCGGCGGTGCTTATTGATTTTCGAATTGGTTCAAAATTTCCATAATGGCGCTGCCGCCGCCGACGCCGCACACTTTTTCTCTCTCTCTCTCTCTCTCTCTCTCTCTCACTCGCTCTCTGCCGTTGGTGGCGGTGGGGCAAGAGCCGAACCCCTCGAAGACCTACCTATATGTGTATATACCTACAGCCTGCTGCACGTATATTGAGGCGAGAGTGTGTGTGTGAGAGAGAGAGGAAAGAGCGATTGGAGAAGGAGAGAGAGGGAGAGAGAATATTTGGAAGTTGGCAAAGTTTAGCGAGGTTCAGAGACAAGCACCTTGACTGGCCGATCCCCAGACACCCTGCGTTTCCATCGCGCTACCTCTCGTGTACTTTTCCGGCACCCCCGCCGTCACGTGGCTACGCGCCTGTTTATATATATTATACGCCTACATGGGTAAATACGTGGCGAGTTGAAATTATTTACGTTTTCGTAAGAGCTTAAAATTGAAGTATTCGCTTTACTACTGATAGCACACAAATTCGGTGCTCATAATTCTAGAGCGGAAAATTGAATTTTCTGGAAAAGGACTTTTTTAAAATGCGTTCATCAGGTCAAATTTAAGTAGGCGTACGTGGAGGCTAAAATATAAACTTAATGGAATTTTAGATTTTTTCCCGTGATATAATTCGAAATGAGGAAAAAATTATGCACCGAAAGCTTTTTCTCTGGCACTTCAAGATCATCTTCAAAATTTAAATTCGAATTTTTAAAGATACTTGAAATCCCGCTAAAATTCGCGCTGATTCTCGAAAAAAGGTGATTGCTTACGACAAACATTACCGCCTGACGTCGCTACTTTTATTATTTTTTTCGAATTCTTGAATTTCGCCTCCCTGCCTCGTGTTGGACATTCGAAAAAGGAATTAAATTCCTCCATCTTATTCTTTCTCGTTTTTACTCTGAATATGCATCTTTGTTGCGCCGCGATACTATCCTTATACACGTACATCTTTCCTCGCTACACGTTTTATTTCTCGTCTTGTTGCATTCGGCCTCCATCCCATTTTTTACTCTTTTTTTTTCTCGCCGCATTTCGCGTGTGCTTTATTTCTCTATCGGAAAATTGCATTTTTTATTCTCTTTGAGCTCTATCTCGACGTGTTCCTCAGACTTTTTCTCCGCGCGTCTACACTTCTTCTTTTCGCTTCACGTTTCAGGGAAGAAATTTTAAATAAAATTTACGTAAGTCCGAAGTAAAGTTTAGTTTCCGCGCTTTCTCGTGTAAAATTAATTCGGATGAAATTTGCATTTCGAGCTTAAGGTCATTACTTTGCGTCTCTTTTTTTATATTTTCGCGCAAAATTTACGCGTACAAAATTAGGTTCGCTAATCCAAAATTAGTTTAATCAAGCAATTTGAAAATTCATGACTCATTATTGTGAAAAAATTTTATTCCTTGCATAATTGTATTTTCTTTTACGATAGTCAGATACAATTTATGCATAGCTTAAAACTGGTTACTAACAAATATTACTCATTAAATGTCTGACGATTCTCTGATTTTTCAGTGCGCAAGAAAATCAGAAAAATTGTAGGAAAAATGTTGATCTATAAATGTTTATATAATGACATTCATTTTTACTATTAAGTAATAATTAATTATTGAAAAGGTACTCACTTTAGAAAATGGTAGTGAACTGACGTGACCCTAGAATCAAAAATAAATAAAATTAATAAATTAATAAAGTGGGTGAATATATTTTTTTATAAATAAAAATATGATTATAATAAATATGTTCTTCGAATACAGCTATCAATAATTTCTTTTGTTATTGCAATTCAATCTTAAAACTTATCTTCTGGCTAATGTTTTAATGTCCTTATTCTTTTTCAAAAAGTAGTCATAATTAAAAAGCAGAGATAAGGAAATGAAAAAGTGAAAGATAGGAAAAAAGCTGACTGCTTTCTAAATAATGCATCATCATATATTTTCTTCTGCGCAGTTCCAGTTTTGGTTGTAAATAAGTGACTTAATCAGATGTTTCACATCGCTATCATTTTACAGTGGAAACTTTGATCTTGTGACTCAAGCAATTTTATTCACATATGTCAAAATAGATAAATAATATTCAATTAGTCTGAATTATTATTATGCTAAAAATACCAAAAGATTAATTGTCAGTAAAAACCGGTATTAAAAATATTATCGAATAGTTCACCATCACCATTCAAGAAAGAAAAATACAAATTTTTGAAAAACCAACAAGGGATCGTTGAAACATTCAATTTATAAAGTTAATGCGTAAGCTGAAAATCAGCTTTGGCTAATCCAGTAATTTGTTAGTGTTCCGCGCGCAGAGGGAAGTTTGCAAAGTGCAGACTCTCAACTTCTCTCTGTCACGAGCCGCTCATCCGCGGTATATACCGCGTGTGCAATTGTTTAACGCAAAAGTGACCGATTAAAAATAACCAGCCTATGCGAAAATAAGTGAGCGCCAAAGGGAAGGGAAAGAAGCGCAGCACCGACGCTCGAGAGCCTCGCGGCAAAACGGAAAAAGGGGAAAAAGACGTTACATGGCAAAAAAAGAAAGGAGAGAGAAACGCGCGTGTGCGCTTGACTGTGGCTCAAAGCCACGAGAGCTGCAGGTCGTGGGACTCCGATGCGCGAGGAGCCGAGCGCTTTGTACTTCTTGCGCGTCCTTAAGAAGTGAGCGCATTACCGATTTACTGCCTGTATGTGTGCGTGTGTGTGTGAGTGAGAGAGAGAGAGAGACGAGTTTATTTATGCGTCGATGTTCCGATGCGTCGTGGCCGCGTCGATGTCTTTGAGAGAACGGCGCTCACCAGGATGCTCCGGCTGATCATTAACGGATGCCTATGCGCCTTTATTATCCGCCTTCAAATGCTATACATCCTTTGTATTCGAGTATCTTTTTTACGCTAATATCATCATTGTCCCTCTCTCTTTCTCTCTCGTTATTATAGTTAATTACTCGCGAGGATTTCATTATTTAATTTACAATTTTAATTAAGTCAATTAAGTCAAGCGTTTTTTGCGCGTTCGCAAGCTTTTTTATTCGTGTGCTGCACACAAGTGCATGCAAGGAGTCCTGAACGATGATACCTTCACCGTCGAGGTATATATACGTGTAATGGCCATTCGCGGGAATTTATGCTTTTGTAATTGAGCGAAATCGTAATTAAAGGTTGGGAGACTCTAAGCCCATAAAACCAAGTAATGCGATTGCAATTGATAACTAGCCTGACTTTTGAATGATTCGAAAATGGTGTGTGTGTGCGTGTGAGCGTATGTGTGCGCGCGAAACGCTCGTTTGGCGGAAAATGGAGCAGCTCACGCTTCAAAAAAAAAAAAGGTGCTTTCAAAGTGAACTTCCTATACTCGCTTTTTCGTTCGACCTGTACGGTTGAGTGCCTATTTTTTTCAATTACGAAATTGGCAAATGTACTATTTGTAATTTCGTTTTAAATAGATAGAGCCTTGGAACAGTTTAATCTGCGAAGTGGGTAGATTTTGGCGCGTGTGCGCTGTTCTTCTTTCAAATTGCACCAAGTTTGAAATCAATCGAATCCTCTTTGAAAATTAAAAGTTTACGTTCGACAGCTCCTTTTTTTTTTTTTTTTTTTTTCAAAAACAAACATGTGTATACACATTTTTTCAGGTATTCGATCGATCGTGCACAATTATTGCTGAAATAATTGTAAAAAATCCGATTTGCTCGCACAGAAAGGCAACCCTATGAGCGATCAAAAATATTTTCTTCTAATCCACTCAATGGTGCGATATATACATTTAACTGCGGATCTAATCTAATTTTATTGAAAATTCAAATACAGAGCGAATAAAAGTCCAAGCGCGAGCGCGCGCGCGCGCGGATTTTGTTCCTTCGCCTCGTTTTTTCGCCGGCGAGCGAGAAGCAAACAACTTTATGTCCTATAAAAGCATTAAAATATCGCCGAGTAAATAAATGTCGTAATTAGCCGGACTTGCAATTGTGCAATGTAGGATTTCGGAATCCATGGGGGACTAGGGTAAGCCTCATAACAACCGAATTACCGGTCTAAATGGGCTTCACGAAGTTTTCTTTCGTCGTGCAAGCCAACGCTTTTCTGCAAAATGCAAGTTTCCGAGCGAGCGACTGCATTACGCGCGAGATTACGCGAGTTTTCCGGACTAACGACGTTTCCGCTGCGTGCGAGGGGCGCAGGGAAATTACGGTGCCGCTGCTGTTGCTCTTCCGATTTTTTTTTTTTTTTTTTTTTTCGGGAAATGGATGTTCCGTGTTTATCGAGTTTTCCAACCTTAGAGCACTGGGCGTATCGAGCAGTCAGGTGGCGAGGTGGCGAGAGGTGTAAATTAAATCAAGCGATTTTTTTTGCTCGCCTCTACCCCGGCAGCTGGTTTATAGCGAGATTAACGTGGTTTTTTTCCGTGGAAGAGATGGCGATTTGCACGTGGATTTGCAACTTGGGGCATTTGGTCGAAATCGATTGATTTTAAAAAGATAAATTTGGAATGATAATGCATTTTGAATCGATGAAACTGCATTTGTGTCCGATTCACAATTAGAAATCAAAATGTACTTTTTTCAATCGCTTGAAACATTTATTTTAAAAGCCAATATTCGAGCACTTAAATATAACTTAATTTGACATTTAATTGCATGCGCTTAAATAAAGTTTTTTTTTTACGTATATAGAAAGTTTGCCGGTTACGGAACGAATTACATTTATAATTGTGATCATGGAAAACTTTAGAACTGAAATATTCTGATTGCGTTCGATATTCTTCATTATTTTAAAATTATACGCAATTATAATAGCAGTATTTTATGCTATTTGATGCGCTCCTAACACTTTTAATGAACTGCTTCCTTTATTTAAGTAATTCCATTATGATTATGGTAGGAAAAATTATATTTTAACAGTAATTGCAACATTCTTTTGTTTCTATATCATTAAATAAGTAGTTTATTTCGTAATGGGAAGCATATATTTTTAATTACTAAAATATAAAAATTAATTAAATATTCTATATTTTTCAGTGATTTTCAGTGATTACCGTAATAAAGGTGTACTGTTTTTAAAAATAAATATAATTAATAAACTCACATTGTACCTGTTAAACAGATTGAAAATTCAAGGACTGATTCAAACGAACTTTTCAGGCTATGCAAATAATGTAAAACGTCATTTCTTTAAACAAAAACGCAGATACCAACGAAAGAACGGCAACAAGATTTAATTTGTTGAAAAGGCACACAAATTTTCTCCTCTCGCGAAACACGTGCACTTACTTCTTATTTGACTACTCAATTATCGAGTTCTTCGACGCTTCAAATTTTGCAAGTTTAAATCTCTTCTCGCTTGTCCATTTCCCTCGCGCCATAGCTTTCACATTTTGCACCTATGCTGTTGCGCTGCACCGCATACGGTGCGATCCATTAAATTAGCGGATGCGTTACATTCGAATAAACACGTCGAAAAAAAAAATTGACCATAAAATGAAGGCGCGCGCGCGAGAAAAAAGCAGCGAGAATTTGAAGGGGGTTATGTTTGATATTTCGCACGTGGGCGCCATTTTTATTCTGCGGTTATCTCCGGGCGGTAATTAACTTTACAATCGCTGTGGGCTTCGTTACTTTGCAAATTACGAAATTTTTCAGCGATGGCTCGGCGCAAATCCGCGCCTCGAAAAATCGTACGAGTGGAATGTAAGTAATTACGCGAATAACATCAACGTGAGAGCTGCTCTGCAAAAGGCTTTTGTTTTGATTTTTTTTTTTTTTTTTTTTTTGTTGTGTGACGTTGTACACTTTGTTTATTGTGTTTTGTTGCTTCGCTCGCTCTCCCTTTCTCTGTCGTCAGTTTTGAAGCGACGAGATGGCACGAGTTCACTTTTTCGCGTTTGCTTCGTTCACGTGTATTTTTTTTTTGGAGCTCTAGCAGCCCGCGAAACTGTAAATTAGTTGTTTAACAAAGAAATGCGGCGAAGAGCTTTCGCATTGCTTTTATTAAGAGCTTTTGAGAAAAATTGAGTCCCTGCTAATGTAAATGAACAGCTCGTTTAACTCGAATAAATTTTGAAACGCGCTGGATAAAAAGTGCTAAAGAATTATGAAAGACATTTCGTTGCGTGCCAGTGCCCCTTTTTTAAATTTCCATAATGGAGTTTTAATGAAATAAGCAGTGCACGTACGTAGGAATGATGATGGATTAATGGTTCGAAAATATTTCTTTTAATCTCGGAATTCGCAGAAATTCATGTAAAATTATTCCATTAATTTATTTTCCCTCGGAATGACTAAGCTCGCAACTGCTTCTACTTCGGAAAGAAGCAAGAATAAAGAAGAGGGTTATAAGGGCGGAGTTTTCAAACTTTATAATCGAGAGTATAAGGGTATAAAAATATAATAATATTGCTAGAGTTTTATGAGGCGGGCGAAAGGCAAACAAAAAGTTTAATTCCAGTATTCTTTTAAAGTCCAAAACGATCGCTCGAATCAGGCACTCAATAAGGCTTGTTTATGGAGCTGGAGAAAAAATATATATATGTATGTAGGATTTTAATGAAATAAGCGCCGTTATGCGCTATAACCTCCTGCGCGGCTTCGCATTCGCTCAACTCGTGAAATATGTCTTATAAGAAATTTATCGGGTTTGGACTTTTTTAATGCGAAATATAATGTAAAAAACTTTTTTAATGTCTCTGAAGATAAAAAAGTGCTTTATATTTCGCATAAAAAAGCCCAAATCTTATCAAGCTTTTATGGCGCGTTTCTTATACGCATAGGCGAATTCAAGTCTATAAAAATTCTAACAAAACAGCCCTTATTGCGCCGGAGGATGTGCTCTGTGCTTTTTTTCTCATAAAGATTATGTATCGCGCGCATTAATCTCATGTTTATTCTCTATTATTTAGAAATCGACGTTCAAAATCGAAATCAAATTTCAACAAAATGGTTCTTTAAGTCTAAAGTATACATAACTATCGTCCTAATAAAGTAAAAGAAAGTATTCTAAAATTAGAGAGCATACTTTTTATGCACATTGCACAAGAGTCACATTTTGAGCAACGCAAATGATGATTCGCAGTGCGTAAAAAGGATAACACGAAAGAGCGAAAACTGAACTGCAGGAACTTTCTTTCCATATACCATTTCCTGCCGCGAAAGTATTTTCGATCCAGTAACTCAAAGGAGAATTGCGTCAGATTACTGCGTGTTTGCGTCTACAGCTCATACACGAACCTCGCGTGCATCTCACAGTAATCAGTTTACGTTTAACGGTTTGTACCCGCAATTGACCATTTTGCATACTGATACCAAGAAAGTTCAAAGTTTTATAATTAATAAGTAGTTTTCATTAATTAATAATAAAAGCTCTTTGTTTCCTCGTGACTGCGAAAAAGTCAGATTGTAATAACATAATTGCCTCGTTGAAGTATACAGTTTTGCGGGCAAGTAATGAAAGACGTCAGTGGTAACAATGACACAGTATTAGTTGCTGACGGTAAGTGTTCTGGTTTATATCTAGTTTTCACTGTAGTTAATACTTTTTTTATCGATTTTTATAACGTCAATAGTGCTTAAAATATGAAACGCGTAGCTTTTTGTCGTGAAGGTTAAAGCTAATACATATAATTGGTCGAATTAAAAAGTCGAGTATGACCGAATTCATTTTTACTCGATGACATATAAACCTCTAAATTTCTAACAGCGACTATCAACAGGGTTACACTGTTACTTTATTGAAATTCGTTTTTACAGTTTATTTACTCTACAAGATAATATTGATGGCTTTGGTTACGACAAAAAGTAAACGAAAAAACATTGATTTACAAAGTTATTTATAACATTGCATTACGAAAAGTAGCTTTTGGATTTCACATGGTCAAAAAATTACCGATATAAGATAACGAGGTCGTGGGAAAATTTCTGTACGATTTTAACAATTTAAAAGCAAATATATCGAGAAAGCAAACATTGACCTGCAAAGATTGTAGTTTTTCAAGCAGCACGTAGTTGCACGTTATCGCATCATCCAGTATAATACCATTCCAACCCCGATTGCCAATGACCTTTCCTTCTACACTCCATTAAACAAAATGATCTAATTGTTGCTTTCACCGATGTGTACAATAATCTGGTCTATTTTAATAAGCTCCCGGTGAAGTTGACTTTTCGTGTATGTAGAGAAACTTATATCTTTCGCTCGAACATTTGATTATAGAATTAACTTGTCATTTGCTATACTTAGGAAGATCATATAAGTGATCTACTTTTCGTCGCCTGTCATAATTTTCTGCAGAAATGCAAGGCTGCCTTCTAGTCTCTGACATGTAACGAAAGGTATGATTTTAATAAATCAAGGTTATGCCAGCTCCAATGTGAGCCGTTCATCTATATAATAGAGTGCATTTATCTTGACTCGATAAATCAATATATCTATAGATTAACAGTGAAGAGTATATAGAGTGTCGATCACTTGCGGCAGAATGCATCTCTCTAATCCGAATTGTAATTGAATTACGTATATATTATACAAGATTATTTGTTTCGTATTTATTCGCCAAACTTGTTATTATAGTGTTTTGATGTTTAACAATATGTAACTAAGAACAATTATCAAGATTCTATAAACATAAGATAGTTTCGACAAAAGATCATCATATGGCTATACTGGGGTTCTTTAAATATTTGCTAAGCATGGGTGGATGTGATTAGCCAGTCCAACTAATGAATTATTCAAATATGGTGCAGCTAAAATAACAATAGTTATTGTAATCATGTATATTATATTCTTCATCGTATTTCAATGGAATAGACAATAAGTTTTTTGATCGTGTATAATTTGAATAAATCATCGGTTAGGGCAACATCCTTTTATTATGTGTTCTTCTGCTTGACATCGTAAAAAGTCTGCTGCACTACACGCACGAAAATCCCTTCCATAAACAACGCGGCTTGCACCCTTCCTCCTGTAGCAGTAGTAGCAGCACATCAGACGATCCAAAACATATAGCACACATCTAGAAAATCACCCTCGAAAACCATTTTTACACTTTCATCCCAGCGGCGAGTAAAGAAAATGACGAATATACAGGAAAAAAAAAACATTCCGAGAGCCAAAGAAGCGAGGACTTAAAAAGAGACAGTGCGCGGCACAAAGAAACGGAGAAGAGAGAGGGAGGGAGGGAGAGATTTTTAAGGCTCTAAAATCGAGAGTAAAGACCACACACTCGCAAAAAACACAAAGACAGAGAGAGGGAGAGCCACGAATGATGCGTGTATATATATATATATATATAGATATATGTATAAAGAAAAGAGAACGAGAGAGAGAGAGAGGAGAGAGAGAGAGAACAAGAGAGAAAGCGCGCGCGCGCAGAGGGAGATCGGCTTTTGTTCAGGAGTCGCGCGTGCTTGCGAAACACTCCGAAGAGTAGGTACACGCTAGTATAGTGGTGGTATAGTAGTGGGAAAGCACCGCAAAGTGGACGTCGACTCCCTCTCTCTCTCCTCTCTGTCTCTCTCTCTTTTCTGCGTCGAGTGGAGCACTCGGGCGAGCGAGAGCGCGTGTCGGATTCTGCATCGCCTCTCCTGCCTCTATATATACATATGCACGCATGCATGCATATGTGTATGAGGAGTTCCGCGTCAAGTGGACGACCGGTTGAAAATTTTAAAATCACTGAGAGTTTGGGAAACGCTTACTGATTGATTCCGCGAATTTAGCCCATACGAAAAAAGAAGATTTTACTGCCTATTTAAACGATTATTAGTTTAAAAGTAATAAGCGTATACTGTACTTTGTTATGAACTTTGAATCTGTAACCATTTCAGGTACAGGTTGAAAGTACGTACTTTGTCAAAATATGTCCAACTCAATAGCTGCAGTCTTAATATAGACATTGAAATATCCCATAAATAAATATAGCGTACGGTTAAAAGATATGTGTTGCACACTTAGGTCAACAATTTTTCCATTGAACTAAAACATTCGTCCTGTTTATTTGACGCGAGACGTCCCCCATACGTATATACACACATACACGCCGCACGCGGTTTTCCCCAGCCCTCACTTACAGAGCAGAACAGATCAAAAGAGCGCGAGCGAATTCCCTTCTGCGTGTAACTTCGAGTCTTGCCTCCACGCACACAGACTCACTCTATGCACCTGTGTAGGAGTGCGAAGAGAGGAAATCGACGAGGATGCGCGAGTGCGCAAGAGCATCGCCGATGTATATATATGTATAGGAGTCTGAAGCAGTAGCAGTGCGCTGCGACCGTGAGTTAAACGAGAGACGCGCGGCTGATGGTTTCGAGGGCCCCAGAGGAAAGCGAGCAGTCGAGAGTGCGCTTATATTCAGGATATGCCGAGACTTGCTTTTTGTGGCTCGGGGCTTTGCTTCTATCAGCGAACCGATGGATGGATGGAATTTGTTTCATTTTCTTTTGGGGATTTACTGATTTCATTGGTATTTAGGGTTATGAGAAATTATTAGTTGTATTCTAAATAACCGATTACTTGACGTTAAATATACTCTCGCGTAGATAATTTTAAGTATGTCTGAGGTACGAAGAAATCTTCTTGCTTGAGGTATAGCTTGAGGTATGGCTCAATTAGTCCTAAAGTAACACCCTGTTTAGCTCTTGTTGAGATCTTGCAAAGATATAACACACCTCATTCTTTCTTAAATTAATTTATTAATTACCAAACTATTATAAACATAATTAATTATAAGATAATAAATAATAATATAAATAATCAGTATAATAATA
>UELV01138013.1:0-20447 GCA_900490015.1 Megastigmus stigmatizans
TGACGTACATGTGATCTTTACGGCACTTGAAGAACGAGTCGTGTACACTGAGCAAGCTATGAGAAGGAAAGTAAGAAACCCAGGGTACGTTCACAGTGAAAGGTTAGTTGTGTATAGTCTCAACAAGCTCCGTATACTTTATGTAGAATCTAATTGTATCTAGTTGTGATTGGCTCCTCACTGTGAAGGTACGTTAAGACATCGAACGGAAAGCAAGTGTGTGTGTGTGAGAGAGACAGAAATGTAAACAAACGCGTGTCGAAGTAATTCGAAGAAAAAATTTGAGGAACTGCGAATGCCTGTATTTTTGTACAAGTTCGTTCATGTAAATATCAATATAAAATACATTTAAATTCACATACACAGATATACCATATAATTAGAAAACCAAGACCAAGAATTTTGCAAGATCTCGACCAAAAAGACTTGACAAGATTCTATTCTCGCATAAGAGTTCTTGGCCTTGTCTTGAAATACTTTTTAATATCTTGTATTGATATTGTCTTGGTTTTCAAGACAAGACAAGACAATATCGATATTTTTCTTGAATCTTGTGGAAGCCCTAGTTAGTATTATACACCCTCAGCTTTTCAAAGTGCCATCTTTAAAAGTTACGAATGAATGAATAATATTTTATGTATTCATGCATTCTAGTGCACTGTGTCTTAAATCATTATAGTTAAATGCTAGCAGAGTCAAACACTATTTATAAATTTTGTAACATAAATCAATGCTCTTTTTTATAATCGTATTTCTTAATAAATAATATAAATTATATTATATATTATAAATTATATAAATAATATAAGAATATTTTCGAAGAAACTGTTTACATATATATTTATCGAAAAATCATACAGATTATTATTGTGCCTGATTTAGTCACTATTATCCAAGATTGAAAGTTGAACAATTATCTATTAAAATCAAAGCTCATGCACAGCAGCAACAGCAACAGCAGCAACAGCAGCAACGGAAGCTCGGAAAAAAATAAATACGTAGTCATTCACTGCTTAATTTGTCGCGCACGCGAATTGTCCGGGACAAAAAAAAGAGAGATAGCGAGGGAGAGGGAGAGAGAGAGCCAGAGCTGCTGCCGCTGCTGCAGCTTTTCGCTGCGGCGAAGCTGTAATTTATCGCATCGGACGCAGCTGCAGCCATACATTATCCGGAGGGAAATTTTTCAAAATTTTATACCCCTCGTATATAATTATCGTGTACGTTTACTCGGCGCGCTCACACTCACCAGCCAGCGCAGAATCGTCCGAAACACGCGCTCGCGACGACTAACGAGCGACAAGCTGTAAAACAGTCTGCGCGCGGCACGGCGCGAGCGCAAGGCCATATTATAAAAAAAAAGAGAAAAAACAGAGGCAAAGGAACAACAACTTAAAAAAAAAAACCCTCGCTTCGGTGCAGACGACGACGAGGCGGAGAGCACACGCGCAGCGTCATAAAAAAACGGAGGCTTAAAAGGAGGAGGAGGAAGAGGAGGAGGAGGAGGAGAAACGAGCGATAAAAAGAGGAAGTCTTTGGGGGCTGGCGTGGCGCGGCGGCGGGGCGACTCGCGCGAGAGCCGAGTGTCAGCGCTCGCTCGTAATTCGACGCTCGTTAAGGCCCTAAAGACGCGTAATCGCAGCGGGAGCAGCGCTCTCGTAAATATTCACGATTCTGACGCCGCACCAATGCTGGTGGATCCGCTGCTGCAACGACGCACCGCGCTGCACTGCACCGAAGGTGTATGGGGGGGGAATCACCTGACTTTCGCCGCGCTCCCGAATCTGCCGAGCGCCATCAGGACTTCTCGGCCCGGCCAGAAACGACCCAGCCGTTTTGCCCTATATGCCGCCGCTGCTGCTGCTGCTGCAAAAACTTTTATTGCCCACCACGTCTGCAGTGCGCAGGCTTGAACGCACATTTTTGCCTGACCGCGTATTATGTATGTGCTTTTACTACTTAAATATGTATTGCTCGTAACTATATATAGGTGCAAAGGGTTGTAAGAACTTTTTTTTTCCAATGCCGCGGTTTTTGTATAAATATAAATGACATAAAACTTTTCAAATTATAATATGAGCTGAAAGAGTTGGGATATTTTTATTACCGGAGATATATCTTCTTAGTATCTGATCGTTTTAAACTGCAAACTTGAATTAAAACCAATGATTCATTGAAATAAAATGTGTAAAAGAAATTTGAGTATTATTTATGGCTCCCTGATATTGTCAATGTATTCGCAATAGTAATACTCTTGATTACCGGTTGAAAGTCATTGTTTAACTATGAATTCTGATTATTAATCACGCGAAATCGCGAAGCGATAATAATAGGCATATTGTTTGAAGTACCCGTAATTGCGTCACTTAGAGATAAGGAAAAGTGAAATATAACATTTTTAATGTTTATATTATTTACAGTCAAATGATATCAAGTTTAAAAAAATAAAATTCTTCACCTACAAACATAGTTCTTTAACACGAGATAAAGAAAAGAGTCGGATCCGCTTCGCATTCAACGAGAAATTTCTTAATCAAAAATTAAAATCTTCGCGCATCAGAAGGTTTGGCAAAGAATTCCAACAAAGCGATTGAAAATATAGAGAGCAATACATCAGTTGCGTCTGAAAATGTTTTTGCTTCCTTTAGACCAGACATGCACACTCTCAAAATGAATCGCATCCACATATACAAACAAGTGCAAAAGTGTCGGTACATGGGCTTTACAAAAATAGTGCAACGCGGCAAAAATGACCTCGTACGCGACCGCGCAAAATTCATGCTCGCACGTATACACCGCTCTTTTTTCCTGATTACGCGGTGATGGTAGATAAACCGGTGAATCATCTATCGATCGGCAGGTTTACCGAGCGATCGTAAAAAGAGCCGCTTTAGAGCGAGAGAGAGAGAGAGAGAGAGAGAGAGAGAGAGAGAGAGAGAGAGAGAAATCTCTCGAGCCCCTCTTAAAGGCATTAAATGCGCACATTTTCTTATATACATCCAGACATTCCCAGCCTTCGTCCCGCAATGAATTCGCCAAATTACCGGGCATCGTTAAAACGCACGAAGACACTTTATATACCCGCAGCGGCGGAGACGGTGGTGCGCGACGATGAATCGCATCCGCGGCGCGAGACGTGCAATTTCGCGAATGGGCAAAATTGATACTCGCGCCCCGGCGAAATGAGGCCCTCGTACATACATGTATGCATGTATATATAACCATTACCCACGCACATGCACGTGTGTGGATGTTCTCTCTCTCTCTCTCTCTCTCTCTCTCTCTCTCTAGTATGTACAAGGGAGATAGAGAGAGAAGGAAAGATGGAGGGAGCAATTACAGTAGCGGCAGCGCGTCGATCGTTGAAATAAAGATCCGCGAAATTACGAATGCGGCATTAACGACTTTTGAAGAGCTATTGAATAACGTCTGATTTTATCTTCCCTAGCCGCAGAGCTCTCGAGTGCAGTGAGAGCCTCTCCCTCTCTGTCTCTCTCTCTTTATATGGTATAGCTCGAGAGGCGACGATAAATCTCGGGTACGAGAGCCGCGCGAGTCCTCGCGCGCGATCGTAAAGGTGTTTTTCGAGGTGTTGGCACGAGAGACTGCGCGGTATAATTTACAATAATAACGCTGTACCTCTTTTTGCATTCTTCTCTCCCTCCCCTTCTATATCTTACCTAAAGCCACTACCACACTGCACAGCCTCTCCTTTGATATCGATCGAAATGATCGTAAAAGACGTCTCGCGCCTCTATGTGTCTATGTGTGTGTGTGTGTGCTGGATCTCATCTCGACCACGTATCTACATGTATAATGTGTTCGTGAACTAAAACGATGAGTTTCGAGGAGAGAAAGAGAGAGAGAGAGAGAGATAGACGATGAAGCTATAGCCAGTTTCTGCGCTTTATGATCTCATAAATATGTCAATAGGGTCTTAAATTACCTTGAGTTTCCTCTTGTGAGCGGCTGCGCGGCTCGGCCTCTCCTCACTTATTTTTTTTTTTCATTTCCGAGCGCCGCGTGATCGCGAATGCTCTCTTCCTCCTTCGGGAGTCCGCTCGCGCATGTGGCGTTGAAAGAGAATACGAGGGGATAAAGGGGGCCTAAAAAAGACGGCGAGAGATTTTCTTAAAATACACTGTTGAAAGTCTCTTTTGCTTTGCAGCGTTTAATGCCCGTTGTATGAGGCGAGGCTTCACGGAAAAGTCAGCATTTCGTATCTATTTCATCAAAATTTATATGTAGCTTGTAGCTTTGTATCTCATATGCTATTCTCATGTTTTTCGAGAGTTTTAGCATATATTATAGCGTTTCGAAAATATATCTCAGTACATTACCTTCGTCTTTTATAAACACAACTATGAAAAATAGTTGACTCTGTGAATGTTTTTATGTAACCGCGTTGTTTTGAACTAGAGCTAAGATCTGTTTGTAATAACTTTCAAGTCATGCATATAGCTTCGAAAATGTCTGTATAAAAGACAAGCCATGTCAGTTTTCGGATTTTAAAAGAATTAATAAAATTAGCTTGAATTTATTGGAAAAGTAATTTTTCGTAACAAGCTAATCCCTAAAACATTTAAAGTTTACTCAAGGTCGGAAGAGTTGGAAGAGAAGAACAAAACTTATCTACCGATAAAGCATCCATTGTACAAGCAATCAAAGCCAGCCCGCGATTAGTCTTCCAAAAAGTCGCGATTACATCCCAAAAATCAGTCTGGCAGCACCTACTTAACACTAATAAAACCGAAACAGCGCTCGCAGGTCCCCTTATCGCGACGCGCTCCTTCCGATCAGAAAAAAAAGACTCATAATTCAGGGGAAGGCCAAAGGAGCGAAAGAAGCTGGTGGTGCAGTGCAGCGCGCGCGCGGTCCGACTCAAGTCGTGTTGGGGGTATACCGAGTCGAGCAGCCCGAGAGCGAATGGCAAATGGGAGAGAGAGAGAGAGAAAAGGTCGGACGTGTACGTATTTTAGCTGGGCGACTCGGAGTTTTCGGTGGAGACGTTACCGTTATTTATGGCCTCGTTTATCAAGGTAGCACGTCCCCCTTTCCGCCCTCCCGAGGCCCCCGCGCGCACCTCCCCCGGCCAGACAGAGAGAGAGAGAGAGAGGAAATATATATACGCTGCTGTAGCCCCCCCGATGCCGACACTATCCGCCGAGCACTCTGCAGAGGGATAGAGAGAGGGAAAGAGTGAGAGGAAAGTCAATCCCGAGATATATCGCCTCGATACCGATCCACTACCACCGCCGGCGCGACTACGACGACTACGACGTCGACGAGGACGACGCCAGCACCGAAGCTACGGTCCGAAAAGGTCTCGAGACGACGGAGACCCGCACGCCTCGGCCCCACGCCTCGGCCCCACGCCTCGACCCACGCTTATACTCGAGATAAAGCGACCTGTGCTTTGGGACTGCACTCGCTGTGTGCAAGCGTGCGGAAATCGAGATGTTCTTGTAGTGCGAGTTTCGATGGGCTTGGATTAGTGTTTTGACTGGGAGTTTAAGAAGAAGAAGCGAAGGCGACGGTTGTTTACACATTATGTTCGGCTACCGATGATTTCATTTTCCATTACTTCGATTTTATTGCACTATGAATCGCTATTCGCATAACTTGCGCAAAGGAAAATTTTAAGGTTGTGTATCGTGTACGTGTACGTGTGGCTATTTTAGTTCTTAGATAGCCCAGAGGGCGCTGACTAACTGACATAACCTTAAGTGTTTTATTCGCGTGAGTTGTGCAGATAGCGAATATTGCATTGAGCCTAAATCATCATTATTTATCATATTTTTCAAGAAAATTATAATGTATACTCCAGATGTGGCTAGAAAATATTTAGTACTATGTCTCCCCTTACATGGCTCATACTACTTGGTATTATAGTATTATAAATTTTTCTGTTTTTCATTTATGCTTGGTGTACGGATATATCATTTTATTTTCATCATTTTACGTGTATAAATAATTGGATGTGATGCGAGATTTCTCCTATAAGGTTTAAAAAGAACGTATAAACTAGTGATATTATTCTTTTAAGCATATAAAAGATGATGATTTACGAGAGGATAAAGTGAAACGCCAATTTGTTACGTCATTTGCATTTTGATCTCTCGTTTCTTCTACAATTCTTATGTAAGTTTAATTTATTAAAAAAGTTAATAGTTATTATCATCAATAAATACTTGTCATTTTAAAATAATTTATACATTTTGAATGAATGCGCATATGCGCATATAAATAAAAGTTTAACTATTTAAAGATAGTCATATATGTCAATATGCCATTGTATTTTAGTTAACAAGATATATGTCGATGCTACAAATCAATGAAATGCACTTTGAATTAAAAATTGAGCTAAATCAAAATATTAAGATGCAACAAAGCGTCACTTGCACTTTCAAAAATACTTCAGCATCACATATTCAAGTTTTTATGAAGATTAATGAACTTGAGTGAAAATGATAGACATCTTCATTACATACACAAGTAAAAAGTTATCATTAAAAAAACGTAATCGCACTTAATTTAAGTATCCGAAATTTATGAACCTCATCCGCTTGCATCTCAGCCCAACTCTACCAAAAAGCATCGATCACTCGCCACGGCTCTTCTTGATCGAATAACCATACGTCTTCTACTCCCGCAACAGTCTCGAATCTATGCTTACCCAAAAGAAAAAAAGGTTGAAACGAATCGTCGCCTCGTATTGGCCATCGAGAAAAGTCAAGAGCTGTATAGAGTCGGGAACACTAGGAGAATTTTCATGCCGCGCGGGGGACGTCGACACCTCTTGGCTCTTTACACTCTCTCTCGCGCGCGCATTCATCAAACAGATTCAAATCTACCGGAGCGACGACGTTATCCCTTTCCAGAGCCGATTCCCGATCTCTCTACCGCGGCGCGCAGCTCTCGCGAAAAAAAAAGAAGAGCGATCGCGGCGCATCAGCGAGATATAGCGGCGGGAAAAGAAGGAGAGTGGTGCAGAGCGCGCGCGGGAGGCAAGATGAATAGGGTCGGTCGACAGGGAACGCAGCCCACTTTGTCCGCGACACGGTAGCCAAGCACGGGAGCCTCCCGGAGCCCGAATAAACGCCCGATCGCTTTGCGAGCTGCCGCCCTCTACTTCGATCCCGGGGCTCACGAGTCCGAGCTATAGAGGCTAGAGATCGTAACTCTCTCTCTCCGAGTTAGCTCTCGCTCTCACCTCCTCCTCCTCCTTTTCCCGTGCTACTTGATTTTATCCTTCGTTGGGGTGGCGGTGGGACGCTTGATTGGGCCACGCCGACCAAATCGCTAAGATAGTGCGCTGCTTGTTGTAAATTGGAGAACTGTGCTTTTTTTTTGCTGCCTGAAAATAATGGATTTTTTCTTATACCTTTATATAAAACCTTTATACCTTTCTATTAGGAATATGATTCCATTATTTTTTTTTAACTATATTATAAATAAAAACGGTACACTAAGCTCTTGAAAAATTGTGAGAAATATTTACTTGATTTAATCTCTGCAGTAAACAGCATTTCCCGGAAAATATTTATCCGATATATGAAAAAAGCATTTTAACCGAACCGCCCAACTCGCAATTAATAAAAGAAAAATCACGCACGCGATATTCCATGTAAAACCCAGAAGAATAAGGAATTCGTTATCGATCGTCTGAGCGGCGCTGCGGTGGCGCGAATTGAAACGCGCTCGTCCCGCAACGGCCTTTACCACCGCCACCGCCACCGCCACCGAGCCACCACTGCCGCAGGCCAACGACTGCCCGAGTAATCCAAAAAGCTTCTGAAAACCAATTTACACGCAAATCTCATATAGAAAAGCGAGCACGCCTCGAAAGGCTTAAACGGCGCAATTCCCCCCCCCCCTGCAACGGCTTCTCTCTCCCTCTCGCTCTTTCTCGCCTCCGCATATCCCAGGGGCCAGGAGAGAGAGGTAGAGAGAGAGAGAAAGCCTCGTGCTATACTTGGAGCTCTCTGCGCGTTTATATCGACTGTCGCCTCACGTACACGAGGGGCGCGAATATAAGCGAGAGCCGAGGGCCGGAGGCAGCCTCGAGGCAATCCATTCGCGTTGCCAACCCAACGATTATCGGGTGGCGCGCATCGTCGCCCAGCTCTTCCCTCTCTACTGTGCGCGCACAGCAACCGCCGCCGCACTTCGCTCGATTAATTTCTCTTTCTTTGTGTTCTCGTTGTCGCGCTATACGGGGGTGAGCGAAAGAGCAAGCGCGAACTCTGTGCGTGCACAGAGGGATAGGAGAAAACATCGGCCTGTGCAGCAAAGTCGCAGCGGTCGTTATTCTCTGAAGTTTCGCCGCCGCCGCCACTTATGTTACCCGACTGATTTGCTGAGAGAGCGCGGCTTTCGAGCGCGGGCCTGATTATTCTAATGCGCCGAAAGGAGGGGTTATCGGCTTCTTGCTTTTTTGGCTTGCAGCTCATGATGTACGACGCTCGCTCTAGTCCCGTGGGGAAAGCTAGCAAGTTTTTCGGATGCTTTGTCAGAGTTTGCGAGGGAGCTGCCTGGGCTTGATGTATTGTCGCCACGAGTGTGTACTTGATTTATCTCGTTATCGTTCGTAGTCTTTATGATGATGGTACCAGCAGTTGCAACTTATATACTCTAAGGGCAAATGCCGGTAACGGATCATCAGGCCATACCTACATGTTTTGCAAAGCTGCAACCTACCTTCACCTATATGTATAATTACATACATAAACATTAAATTCTTTACTACTCGGTATATCATTGGACAAATTCAGTCGATAATCAAATTATTTTCATAAACGTTCCTCCGAACAATAAACAAACACCCTCTACGTAGGTAGACGATCGATACGAGCGAAAACAAAAAAGAGAGGCAGACAGACAAGCAATAGCAATCAATCGGCAGGAACGCGCGCGGTAAAGTTATCGCTGGTAGAAGAGCTTTATTGCAACGGACTTTGATCATCGAATCGCTCTCGTCAATCTCGAAAGCTCTCGTCATTTCCGCTCGACGAAGTAATGCATCATCCGGGCATTTCTCTCCTGCTGTACACACGCAGACGTGGCTCGGGGGAGGCTGGAGCCGATTTCAACGGGCGCTTTATACACCCAGAAAGAGAATATATATAGACGCGCGTAATCGGAATATCTCCTCGCAGCCTCGCCGTGTGCAGGCAAGAGAGCACGAAGCTCAGTCGATATTTTCGAGAGAAAGGTATAGAAGGAGAGAGCAACGCGTAAAAAGCTCACTCGGAGGAAAGAAAGGCCGCTGTGCCGCGCGAGAGAGAGCAAAGGTAAATAAATAAAGGAAACGCGGCGCGCGCACACAAAGGCGAAAGCAATATCCCCTTTGGCTTTGGCTAATGGCGACTCTGCGGTAAACAGGCTGTACACGCCACTGCCGTAGCTGTCGTTGTCGTCTGTGGAACACGCCGGCTGCAGCCGCCGCGCCTCGCAACCATAACGCGGCCCCACCGTTATATACACTTCACGATTCGCAGCTCCTCCTCTTTTTCTCGAGCTTTGTACTTATATATACGCCACGTCCTTTACAGCGCACGAGCGATTCGTATTTTTCCCTCGATTTCGCCACGGACTTTTGTCGTGGACTCCGCACATGCGCGGCGGCGCCGTATAGAGCTAAACGACTCAAGCGCTCGCCGCTCTTTTGACACCTGGCACGTATATATCCCACTCCTGTCGCTGGGAGAGACGAGAGAAATGCTCGTGTTGTGACGTGACGTTTTTCTTTGTTATACCCGGGCAGCGACGCGACACTGATGAATTATGTGCCCCTACTGATTTTGCACTCCTGATTATGTACAGGTTTTTAAGGTGCGACATCATTTTTTCCCCTTTCGGTTCGAGCACCGACGAGTTCCTCCCCCCCCCCCTCCTTTCGCCCCTTTTTTTTCAAGTTCAACATAATTTATAATATTTACAGTCGACAGAAATATTTTGAACAAAATTAATGAACCTATATTAAATATTCTTAACAACGAAAAAGTTTGTATATTATTTTAGTAATAATAATTTTATGATAGAAATCAACGTCAACCCGGTAAATAAATTTTTCGAGTGTATATTTAGTTGATTAAATATAACGCAGAATGATTCCAGACGGGTACCTAACGAACTGGACGAACTGTGGATCTATTCCTATAACTGGCACAAGTACGTCAATCCCCTTTTGAAAATACATTCTTTTAATTTACTCTATACTTGTACTTTGTTTCTCGCTCGGCAAACTAAACCAATGCCCAAAAGACAAATCATTATTAACCGCGTGTCGAAGTGATTGCAACAATTAACGGCACGCTTACTTGGCATACTCAATGAACGACCTATGTTGAGAAGAGACAAAAGGACTAGAAGTAACAAAGAGGGCGTTGAGATGAAGGAATTCGCGGAGAGAGCAAAGTGCCTCAAAGCGAGAGGTACAGCGAATCAAGGGGCTTACTGTGAACAAACGAGAGCGCACGCACACCTTTTTTCGAGTGAGAGACCCTTAAAGCAAAGACTTCTTGTTTGCCTGCACGTTGTAAGCGATTTCTTGTTTTTTTCCTACTATTGAAACTTTCGTCTATACAAACATTAACCCAGTGCTTTCTTATGAAATATTTAAAAACAATAATATTCAAAAATAATTGGCTCCAATTTATTATTAATAAAATTGATATATTCTCAGACTAATAAAGTCCATAAATACGTACAGTAACCAGAAAGTGTAAAACGATCAATGAACAATGTTTCGCTATGCCATGAGAGTAACTCGAGTAAAACTACTCGGTGATTATCCGCTTGGCTGCTCCGCATTTTCTTACAGTCTGGTGCGCGTCAAGCCCGCAAAAAGAAATCTACTTGTTTCAAAGGAATTGTATACTTCTTTTTATAATCTTTTGATTCACTCGAGATTACACCACTTATACTCTGACGCACTTGCTTCACTTATATTCTTCATTTCCGTAATTCATTCTTTACTTTAACCTTTTGTCTCTAATCGAATTTGAAAAATATTGGAATTAAGCGTGATGTCCGCGTTGACATCACGCTTAATACGCATTGGATTTACTGTTAGATTAATTAATTAATTTTACGCAATCGATTATGGAACATGATATTCTTATCGTGTATCGTTAAATCACTTTTAATTTGCATACCGAGACTTTAATGATATTTAAGACAGATATTTGGAGCCAATTAGAGTTTTCAAAAGGATTGACGCATTTTCTATAATTTTAATTGAAATATTCATAGCCAAACGCGTCATAGCTCCAGTTTTTCGTACAGAAATAGTTTTGACAGATATTCATATTAATTATAAGACATACACATCAAATTAACATTTTGAAACTATAAATTAATGCATGTAATTTTTCCTCTCATTCTATTATCTAAATAGTATTTTCAGAAACTTGTACATTATCTTGTAACTTTTATTGTGTAATTGTTAACTGCAATCTTTTAGAAAATAAAGTAATCTATAGTTACATTATATTTTATAAGTTTATTTTATTTGTTTATTCCATTATCATTTTTCTAGTAAAGAAAATTAGCTTTTGTTGATCAGAGCTTCTGCAAATCAACACCGATTTGTTAAACTAAAGTTTATACTACTGTGCAGTTTACTTTCTGGCACAAAAAAATAATATAATAAATTCTAATAAAAGAGTAAGAACAAATTAAAAGTACTATTAGATTTAGGCAGCATTCAACACTTGATTCCTGCAGAATCCCAACAGCTCAATCCCGTCCATAAACATAACTTCTAAATTGTTTGTCAGCAACCACTATTTCTCCACCTCGCACCGCTCCTCGGCATAAAACAAAGCTTCTCTCTCTCTCTCTCTCTCTCTTTCTATCTCTTTCTCTCTATATCTCTCTCTCCCTTTCATTCTTGCTAGAAGGGATATAAAGAAGCACGAACTCTCGGTGGCGAGCTCCAACGAGACGTGGGAAATTGAGAAAAGCGCCCGCTTTCGCCCCGCGTGCACAAGACGTACGAGGCAGCTCGAGTTTTATATATATACGCGTATACCTTACCAGAGAGAGTGAGAGAGAGAAAGAGAGAAAGGCGGACGGACGGGTGGTGGCGTAGTTCACGAGAAGGGGGTTCGCGTGGCAGCGGACACAGTAGTCGAGCAGCTGAGGGTTGGAGAGAGAGAGAGAGAGAGAGAGAGAGAGAGAGAGAGAGAGAGAGAGAGAGAGAGAGGAGAGAGAGCGAGTGATTTAGTGGGGTGACCGCTCGACGACTGACCGAGATAACCCGGTCTGTCTGCGGAACAACCCCATTTGTCCAATGTCTTCCGCTACAAAACTGCCTCTATCTCATTCTCTCTCTCTCTTTCTCCCTTCCCCTTTCGCTTCTTCGTCTCTCTCACTCTCTCTCTCTCTCTCTCTCTGTCACTATCTTTCTCTCTCTCTCTCTCGTTCTAACCCAGTCTACTTGAATGATGGCCATTCTTCGCGGCCGCCACTACCGGATAATGCCGGATGCGAGTCACCGGCGCGCGCGATGCGTGAAGAATAGACGTTGAGTGGCTGTCCCGCATAATGTTCGCGCGTGTACACCTATATATATATATATATATAAATATATACATACGTACATATATACACACATAGATCAGGGGAAAGCGCAGCTGTAATTTATCATTAGGCGGGGGCGCGAGCGTCCGGCAGCGCGAATTTATTCTGTCGTTTGCTTCGTGACGAAGTGCGTATATATATATACACGTTGCGTGGGAGGGTTGCCGAGGGGAAAAAGTGAGTAAGAGAGAGAGAGAGGATGAGGATGAAGGATGGGCCTTTTGACGCGCTTACGAGCTGCGGTATCTACGGGCTCGCTCAAGTTATTTAGCGAAAATGTACAGCCGACTAATTATCAATACTAGGTTAAGGGCGCTTTGACATCCGGCTTTTTCTTTTGCTGTTGATTAAATTGAAAGATTTGAATGATCTGTATATTGTTTTTATAATAATGTAAGGCTTATTTAAATGATTCAGGTAAATGTGTAAAAGGTAAGCTAAATGACTATTACCTAATAGTAATAGATTGAACAAAGCATATTTGTTAATAAGCATAAGTATTTGTTTCATAAATTCGTTTTTGTAACATCTATTTCATTATTTTATTGCCACATAATTCAGGACTTTACAGCCGTATAGATTAGAAATTAAATAAACTCAAATTTAAATAGTTTTAAGATGTAATATACCTGCCTATAAGTAATGAATCTATGACATATATAGAAAGAAGAAATAGAATCTCCCACATATTGCCACTATATATAGGTTATAACCATAGAGCTACGGCCATACTTTACCCATATATTGAGGATTGAATGAACCAAATGTAGTACTTACTTGTAAATGTTACTTATAATAAACATAAAGTAAAATAACTTATAATTATATGGCTCAGATGTTGCGGGGATATTGCGCCATGGCATGCATAATTCTTTAATAAATTAAATTGTTAATAATTAACATAATAATAAGCAAACAAAAGCATTTTCTCATACTTAATATAATATTTTTCTAATTATTGTATTGAAAAGAACTTACATTTACTATTTGCTTTACTACCTTTCGTTAACAAATTTGTTTAGTAAAATAAAAAATAAAAATTACTAATTCTAACTTAAATAATTCTACGTTATTTTATTTTATGTTTATTATAGATGCCATTTATGGATCATTCAACTTCTTCATATATGGTTGAAGAGTGGCCGTCGGTCTATGGCTGTAAATCGGCGATATGTGTAAAACACTATTTCGAAACGTCGGCCTTTTAAATAAAAGTGAATTTATTCACTTTTATTTAAAAGGTTCGCAGGGATCGTCACCTTCCCTGTGTAAACTTTCATCCACGAACGTTACCTCCTAATTATTAAAATAAAATAAAATAAAATAATTTCAACGGATTACTCATTTTAAGTTCCCAACCTAATGCATCGACCCAGCGATACGTAAAGACCAAGATAAAAATATTTGTTATTGCTATTTTAGCGTTGTAGTTGGTATACCCATGTTTTTTGATGTGCTGAGTACGAAAAAAATAGTAGAAAAAATTCTATAGTCACCCTTGACCTTAAAATGACGATTTATTTTCCACCAAATGTGCAGAGAACTCCAACTTCACCCGTGGAGATGCACAATGGCTTCTTCAGTCCCTCTTATTTAAAAGGAAGGTTGAAAATGCCTTCCTAAAATAGAGCTTTTCAAAAAACTTGTAGCTTCATTGAATTTCACAGAAAAAATAGTCTGACTTACTCTCTTAGCGTGACCCAGAATCAACGACGTAGACGTGGCAAAAAACGATCCCTTCGGAGTGCTTGAACAAAATTTGACCTTGAAATATTTGGCCTGAAAACATTAAATAGATTGTGTGCCTTGGGTAGTCGATATTTCGACCATCTCGTCTCTCTAAAGGTTAACAAGATATAAGCCACATTAAATATTTTTACTCGGATACATCGAAGAAAATAATTTCATCTGTGCTTCTAAAAAGTGAAAAATTACTTGTCAAAAGGTTACCGAGCGTAGGCCGGTATAGGTACAAAAAAGTTCAACGCAATGATTTATTATATTCTTAGTATACTCAATTTATTATTTACTAAATAAATCCAAAAATAAATTTTAATTACGATATAAGGTTAATGTTTTTCTATACTAAATAACTGGGTAACCATGGAAACGGGCCAGGCAAAGGGACCTGAATGTTGTCTTCCAAAATTTTTTTATTTTCATGTGATTTTAGTTTAAAAAATGTTTATTCTAAGTAAAACCAGCTTATTACTTAATTTAAGATTGTGTTGTTATTAAAATAATGAGTTCCCATACCGCTCCAGCCCATATTTCCCCATCTCAAATTACATGGGATTAAATGGACTGGATGGATTTTTATTCCATCATAATTACTTATAATAATTATAATCTTTTGGCGGCTTAACCTTTAACATACTATTATTATTATACAGCTTAAAAATTACAAAAAAAATAATACTGTTATTAGAATAATTATAAATACCCTCACTTATGAAGAACCAGAAAGTATTAAAACCTTAATAGAAATAATATTTACAGGGGTACAATTCCTTTTCTTTAAGATAAAAAAGTGTATAATTTATTTCAATATACATGCGTATACACTTGAAACTTCTTATCGACTACTTTTTCGATACGGCAAATAACAGTCAACTTAAAATCTCCAGTCCGTCACATAATTTATGACATTAAATGCCAGATTTTTCGGTCGCCGCAAACGAGAATTGAATCGAGCCTGAATAATTCATATACGACTCGCCGAGTTCTCAGAGAACAGAGAGGCTTCGGATCCACAGCGCATCCACATAATCCTCAATAGAAGCGATAATATCGGCAGTTAATTATCGACGTCACTATCAACCGAAAAAGCAGCAGCAGCAGCAGCAGCAGCTCGTCCAAAAACGCGTCCAGCGAGCAAAACGTAACAGTCGCATGCATAAAGAGCGAAGGATCGAAGGGATCGACAACTCTCGGCGCTTGATATAAAGCTCCGGATAAAGGCGCAGCTTAAGCGAAAGGAGAAAGAAACCGAGCAGAGCAGAGCTACCCGACGACCAGAGATCGAGAAACGAAGAAGAAGAAGAAGAGGCAGCAACAGCAGCAGCAGCAGCCACAAAAGAAGGACTTGCCAAAGAGCGAATCGAACGGATATGTATGTGTGTGTTTGCGTGTGTATGTTCGTGTGTGTGCAGTGCGCGCAAGAGGAAGAGAGAGAACGAGGTGGGCCGTCGGTGGATTTATATCCCGAGCAGGCACTTTGAGCCATCAGCGGCTCGTTTGAAGTGCGGGGCCGCTCTTTGCGCGCGGACGTTATAAAGACAAACTATGCTCGCGGCTGTGGCTGCGGCTATGAGAGAGAGAGAGAGAGAGAGAGAGAGAGAGAGAACCGACTGGAGTCGCATCCACCTCCTCTGTACGTATACCCCACTTTATACCATAACTCTTCCCTCTCTCGTGTGCTAACGTTCGCCTCTCTCTCTCTCTCTCTCTCTCTCTTTCTCTCTCTCACTCCCTCTCTCTCTCTCTCTCTAGCTCGCGCGTTATTCCTTTACGGTTATAGCGGCTGCTGCCAGGCCGGCGCACACCGGGTATAATAAAGATGGTTCTGCTTATGTACAGCCGCGGCGCGGTGGCGGCAACGGCGGCAGCGGCACTCGGGCCAGCAGCGGGAGGCGGAGTCGAGCTGCCCTCCGTGGGCAGGACTAACGCAAATGACTCTTCCGCGCTGCAAGATGGCGTAGCGCCTCTCTCTCTCTCTCTCTCTCTCTCTCTCTCTCTCTCTCTCTCTCTCTCCCTCGTTCTCCCTCTACAACGTCCCTCTCTACCTCTCGCTCCGCTGTGCGTGTATATGTTGGAGAGCGCGAGCTGCCCGCGCAAGAGAGTTTTATATTTAGCGCGCCTCCTTTGCCCCTCTCTATAGATCGCGGCGCGCTGGCGCTGCTGTCCTCTGCAGGATTCGCGATGAGATGTGTCGAGCGCGTCTTTGCCTTGCAGTGCTACTGATGTTTTTGCGCAACGAGATGCTAACTAAGGTTTTCGACAAGGTATAGAGATACACTCGGTCCTTGTTGGACTATAGGTGCAGCAGTTTTGAAATGGTTACGTTTTAAGAGAGATAAACGGTGGAAAATGCATACTTCGTTCAACAATTAACTCTTTTGTTAGCTCTTATAAATTTTTATAAATTTTTACGGCCATCAAAGCCAAATTAGCTTGCTTCAAGTAAATAACTAAATGATTCTTCAGGCATCAAAATAATCTTCTGTCACATGACATTTTAATGATAAATTTAATCGACTGTGATACACAATCAATCAGTTTATTAATTGAATATGATAAGCAAATTAAATGCTGCGATTCGTATTATGCTGTGATTATCGAATTTTGGCTTATACTACTTATTATAGAGTAACCGTAATGAACTTTATATTTATTGTAATTTTGTTTTTAATCGAATAAAAATTCTGAAATCATAATCTGCTAATTCAGTTAAAATATTTCAATTTTGTTTTAGCGACAAACATAAATTTGTATTGTAAATAAATATTTAATGTAGCACTTATAACTTCAAAATGTCTATGTTTTTCGCTTTTTAGGCACGGCAGCTACGTCCTATATTTTTGTCATTGCAAAAAGTGTTAAACTCCAAAATCACATATGTTAGCACAAAACAAATTTTTATTATGACAAAAATTAATTTTGAGCATTTTTTTTAGTAAGGTTGTAATTATGTATGTTATTAAGTTAAGGGATTTTCTTCGTGAATTTTGATGGATCGAGCCGAAACTTTGGGGATTAACCTATTATACTGTAGAATAGAAATGTTCCTGTTTAGGGTTATATCCATTGAAAGGATTCGCAATAATGGCACACCTTTTAAAAATCTCGAAAAATCGTTTTCAGCTATAACTTGAAAAAAAAATTAATTTTTCTGGAAGTATAAAAAGGCGAAATTCAAGAACTAAAAAGGATAAGGTAAAAAATACCTCTTTTTGGACATTAACATAAAAAATATTAATTTCTTAGAAAAGTATCTAAAACTTGTACAACACAAAAAACAGAACTTTTCTCTACTAAACATTTTTACTAGGAACGATTCAATTCAAGATAGCAGTGGAACCAGTTATAAATCCAGTAAGAGAATGCGTACTCGAAGCGCAAGCAGTGACGGTCGTGCCTTACATGCCAAAAGCGAAGTGGTGCATGGACCGATAGCATTTCAGCACGTTACCGGTGCAATACGGTAAGTCCGATAGGCGCGCTTGTTATATTTACACCTTTTTTGGATTATTTTTTTGACTAAAAGGCTTATTAAGTAGTGTTTTAGTACTCTTAACAAAAGTAAAGTGTATATGTAGATGAAAATATATTTTTTCTGTAAATAAAATATAAGTAGTAAGTATGTATAGTAAGTAGTTTAACCACGTATATTAATTTCGTTATTTTTAATTCATTTACCGACAAAATTTGTGTCTCTTTATATGTATAATTAAGAACTTTCTAGCAACTGTGTCATATTTTTATAACGATACAGACATGTATTTTTGTGAAATTACAATTAACGCTACTATGGATGTTATGTACCTACGAATTGAGGCTACCAAAATACGACAGTGCGATTCGAGTTATTTATCGCAGGTTAAGTGAATAGCACACATCGGTATCTGTTTCATATTTTCTTGATAGGTATTTTCACTTTTAAGATAAATAAATATCTTAGTCATATTTCTCATAAAAATCAAGATTTGGTTGAAATTTTATAGAATTTGTTATTAGTACTAAGCGAAAATCATGGTGTTGTGTATTGGGGCAACAACAGTTAGCTAAGTATTGGGACATGCATTTTCGGGCTGGTTAGGTACTCGCACATTAACACATTATACGCTTATATTTATTTCTTGTCTTACACGACAAAAATAGAAATTAAATTCTCTTTCGGCAGGGTACACAACACCTTAGTATAAAAATTAATTAATATTATAATTCAAATAATATTATCGGTCACCACTAACGTAATAAGTCATCTTTTAATAAAAGTACACAAACTTTAGAGGGAAACTTTTCAAATTCTGTTATTTCTTTGTCAAAAAAAGGTGTATAATATATTCAAATATTACTACTTGCATAATGTGTCATACTCGAGTATTGAAAGACTTATACTTTTTTTTTTAATTGCTGAAAAATGTGAGAATTGGATTACTTCTAGCCTTTACTTGAAAGTAGTTAAAGCTCCAAAATTTTTATACAATGATTTGACTTATAGAATAAATTTATACTGACATAATATTATATCTTACTTCTTTAAATGTTAAACATGTCTTCTTTATAAACTTATATCAGTTTCTAAAAAATTATCAAATGAAAAACTTTTATAGTATTTTTTTTTTGTTATTCTTATTGAGAATAATGTTTGATAAAAACTACTGTGGCGACGTATACGTTATCAGGAGTATAATAAATATTGTAATGCTTCCTCTACCATTTTTATCGGGTCGCTGGTAAAATATTGCCTAGGTAACTTTTATCAAACTTTATTTTTGAAATATTTTTTATAATATTTATTACTTCATTCTTTTCGGAAAAATAGTCGCGTCCATTTAATTATAATAATTTTCGAATTTTCAGAATTAGAAACCTTAAATTATTTTTCTATTAAAATTAGTTTTGAGACTATATATGCATTGATTCAAATAACCTTAATAAATTTTAATAGGATCTTTTTTTATGTATAAATGCATGAAACCTTTAATTAAACAGAAACTTTAAAAGTGCAGTAAATTACACATGAAGTAGAAATTCATATATTATAATATGCAGACGTACATAGATATAGTATAGAAATATCTTAGTTGAATAAGACTTGCTTGCTTTGATACATTTAATTTTCTGAATTTTTATATTGTATATAATAATAACTGAATATTGATACCTACATCTTAGTTTTTTAAAGAATTATGAACTTACAATAATTTGCAACTATAACTTTATAATTTGAAATAAAAAATTTTAATATATTCACATTAGAGTGAATTCTCTCGTCTACATGAACCGTCTGAATCTCGTCCGTATAGCGCTAGCGCGCAGAGGTAAGTGAAAGAGTCGCAAAAATTCCTCGAGCCCCTAAGCAAGCCGAAATATTTCACTGACCGACTGAACGCAGAATGCCCCACATACATAGAATGCAGGGAGATAAAAAAAAGAAGGAATCACTAGATACACACAAAGAGCGCCAAGTTTAGCCCGGGCAATACATTCCACGCGAGACAAGTCGAGCAGCGACGGCGGCGGCGGCGGCGGCTGCGGCGGCGCAGCGTCAGAAACAGTAGCATTCACGTCTCGTCAGTGTGTCCGCGCGCCCTCCCAATAAAGGAGAGGGAGAGAGGAGAGAGAGAGAAAGAGAGAGAAGTGGCGGAAAGACAGCGAAAGAGGAGAGGAAAGTCCATCGGCACAATCGGAATTCCCGCAGGCGCGCTAATACATAAAAGCAGGGGGAAGAGACTTGGACACGGCAAAGGGAAGCCGCTCGCTCGGAGGCGCGCGTATAACGTTGCACAGTAGCTCGCGATTCGGCGTCGATATTTCGACTCTCTCTCTCTCTCTCTCTCTCTCTCTCTCTCTCTCTCGTTAAAGGTACGAAGTGACCACTGTCGCGAGCCGAGGAAAACAGTAGCCGCGGCGGGCGGCGGTGGTCTTTTACGAATGCACTCGCGCCCCGGTTAGGTTGCGTATTCGTCAGGCTGCACCTTCCTCTCTTCTTCTGCTTCTTCGCCGCCGTCGGCTCCTGCTACATGCTGCTGCTGCTCTGCACAAGCGAGGCGGTGGCGGCGGCGGCGGTGGCTTCTGCTACCCATTGTGTTATAGAACTGCTCGTCGGCATTCTTTCTTTCACCCTGAGACGAGGT